>JALIZH010005550.1:0-12163 GCA_030522465.1 Rhipicephalus appendiculatus | reverse complement strand
GTAAAGAACGAGATACTATTCAATTTTGAAAAAAGCTATACACACTTGGAAGTCATAGTGTTCTTTTAGATAAACTTCAAAACTACGGTGTTCGTGGCGTTGCTAATAGATTACTCCAAAATTACTTAACAGACCGTTATCAATACGTTGATATTAATCAAGAGACATCCTGGCGTGCCAAAGTGAACAAGGGTGTCCCACAAGGATCCATACTTGGTCCCCTATTGTTTATAGTTTATGTAAATGATTTATGTGGCATTCCGGATTCTCCTAAGTTAATTATGTATGCGGATGATACCAATATTTTTTTTGTTGGTCCCTCAATTTCTGAGCTTGAAGGGAGTGTAAACACATATTTAAATAAGTTGTCTAGCTTGGCTTAAAATTAACAAGTTGCGGCTCAACGCAAGTAAAACTAAATATATGTTGTTTGCGCCTATCAATAAGCCACGAAACGTAAATCTAAGTGTTTATTTTGAGGGCCAGACGTTAGAACAAGTCAAGGTACAAAAATTTTTGGGTGTGTGGTTCCAGGAAGACCTTCCTGGAATGAACTCGTAAATAAATTAGTAGCAGATTTTGAGTAGAAGCGTTGGATGTCTTTACAAACTAAGTCCATTATTACCACTCTGGCTCAAGAAAGCGTTATATTATACACTGTTCTATTCCCCGGCTAAAGTTATTGTATCTTGTGTTGGGGTACAACGACAGCACAAAACTATAAATCATTACTCACATTACAGAAGAAGATACTACGACTATTCTAGGGTTATTATGGTCCCCCCGCAAGGTCTTACTACACGACCACTATTCTCAAATACTTAATATTACAAGCCAACCAAATATATTATTTTACGTTACTATTGTACATTCAAAATAATAAGCTTATACTCTCGTACGATTCTTCTCGATGTGTTGAGCACTGTCTCCGCACACATAGTATCAGAAAAACCAAAAAACTAGAACCAACTACGGTCAGCAACATAATGAGTATCAGATACCGAGTCTCCTCAATAAACTGGAACACGTTGTTGACCTAAATAGGAAAAAATTTCAAAAAATACGTTTAAGAAAAATTCTTCTTTATAATTGTATTGAATACGGCTAATCGGGCGTTTGGTATATTTTTCTTTATATCATTGTGTGAAACATTCGCAATGTGTCCAACGTGTTCATTGTACAATTACACTGTCTTTTTTTTCCTTCATTTTTTGTTTTGTTCAAGCTGTGTATGAAAGTATGTCTGCAGTTTTGCTTTATCATTGCACGTTATATATGTGTGTATATATGTATATATATATATGTGTGTATATATTAGTATGAAAATGATAATTTCTTACATATCTTATTTTAATATGCTGCATTGTCTTCCTTTTTTATAGTTGTCCAGTCAAAGCTTAATGATGTATTTTTTTGTTTTTTTTGTTTTTTTGTCAAAACTGATTCTGTAAATACGCCAAACTTGTGTGTCGAATGTCTGTGTCAGACTGTATCTCGGAGCAAAGCCTCCGTCAGGCTCTAGAAGCCTTTAGCTTTTGCTTCGCTTTTTCTGTTACATGTGCAGAAAATAAAACCAAATCTCAAATCTCAAAATGGGCTACCCAGTGGTACAGGAAAGCACTCGCAACCGTCTCGGCAGTGATGTCCGCGATAGGGATGGCCTCCGCCCAGCGGGTGAACCTGTCGACACAGGTCAGCAGGTAAGCCTTTCCGTGGCAGGGGTGGCAGTGGGCCGACGATGTCCAGGTGGACATGATCAAAGCGAGAATCCGGGAGTGGGGAGTGTTCCCAGTGCTGTCGAGGTATGGCGTTGTATTCTTAGAGCGCTGGCAAGCTACACATTCACGCCCAGCGTCGGACGTCCCGATTTACGCCCGGCCAGACAAATCTTGCCGTCACCAGTCTTTGGGTGGCTCTAATCCCCGGATGAGACAGTCTGTGCAAGGACTCGAACACATGGCGACGGAGGCTCGCGGGGCACGAACGGGCGAGTTCTACTGACGCTTGTCACAGCAAACCTTGTCCTCGGATCCGGGAACTGGGATCCACTCAAGATTCAGGGCAGTGGTCGCGGTCAACAGGTGTTTCAGTTCGTCATCTTCACGTTCGAGCGGCTGCCAAAGCGGGAAAATCAACCTGTAGTGTGGGCATGATGGCGTTCACAGGATTCCGTGAGAGGGCGTCCGCTACCTCGTTGTCGCCGCCTTTGACGTGGCGGATATCAGTCGTGAACTCTGATATATAGGACATTTGGCGCCGTTCGCGTGCTGTGTGCGTTCCACCGCCGGAACTTAGCGAGCGCAATGCATAAGTAAGCGGCTTGTGGTCGGTGAGGACGAAAAACTCTACACCTTCCAGGAAGTGGCGAAAATGTCGTATGGCAGCGTACACGGCCAGCAGTTCTCTCCCGAAGGTGCTGTAGCGGCGCTCGGTAGGCGTTAGCTTCCTCGAAAGAAGGAAATCGGGCGCCAGATTCCCCCAACGAGATGCTGTAATACAGCCCCAACGGCTGTATCGGAGGCATCCACCATTACGCTCTGTGGGACACCGGACCTGGGGTAGGCGCGTGGCGTTTGCCAAAGCGTCCTTGACCTCGCAGAAGGCTTCTTTTGCTTCTTGAGACCAGGAGAGGGTGTCTGAGCCATTCCGTGAAGTGGCCAGCAGGTCGTGGAGAGGTTGAAGGATCTGGGCGCAGCGGGCAATGAAACGGCGGTAGCACGGAAAGTCGAGCTAGTTGGTAGGAATGCATATTTGAATAGCGCAAAAAATACACAGGGACACAGGCGTAGCGCTTGTATCGTCTTTCTCGCCTGTGTCCCTGTGTATTTTTTGCGCTATTCAAATATGAATGAAACGGCGGTAGAAGTTTACCAAACCCAGAAATTCCCCGAAGCTGGCGCTTGGCGGTCGGCTGCGGAAATCCTTGCACGGCTTCAACTTTGTTGGGTTGAGGAAGAACTCCTGAGGCGGAGATGACGTGTCCAAGAAACGAGAGCTGTCGCACACCAAGCTCGCATTTGGCCATGTTCACGACCACGCCATGCTCCACTAAGCGCTGGAAGACGATGCGCAGATGATTCACGTGCTCTTCCGGAGTGCTGCTGGCGACTAGCAAGTCGTCAAGATAGGCGTGGCAGAAGTTGAGGCCGCGTATAGCACCGTCCATGAACCGCTGGAATGTCTGACCCGTGTTTCGGAGTCCGAATGGCATTCGGAGGAATTCGAAAAGTCCGAAAGGCATTGCGATGGCGGTCTGGGGACCTCCTCCGGGGCAACGGGAATCTGATGGTATGCCCGCACCAGGTCGGTGTTCGAGAAGATAGTGGCACCATGAAGCCTCGTCGTGACATCGTGTATGTGCGGTACCGGGTATCTGTCTGGAGTCGTTACCTGGGTCAGCGTCCCTAGTCCCCGCATGGTCGCCAGTCTCCCGGCGTTGACTTTGGCACCATATGAAGTGGAGATGCCCAGGCGCTCGACGAGGGTCTGATGATCCCTAGCTCCATCATGTGTTCAAATTCCTGTCGTGCGACCTTCAACTTCTCTGGAGGCAAACGGCGAGGCCGCGCGTGCGCGGGTGGGCCGCTGGTGGCGATGTAGTGGCGTACCTCGTGCTTCACCGCGGCGCTGGCTGGCGGCTGCCTCGTCAACTCAGGGGAACTCCCTGCAGAATGCGAGTAAAACGTTCTGCACCGGACGGCCGAGCAGAGTGGGGCTCAGCGGGTGGTGCGAGGGATTGCCTTGCACAGTTGCCTTCGACACGGTATCGTGAAGGCGGCGGTTGCGCACGTCGTCGAGAAGGCCGAAATGCCGAAGAGAGTCCGCACCCAAGATGGCGAACTTCACTGCTGCCACGATGAAAATCCACCGGAACGTTCTGTTCAAGCCTAAATCGAGTGGCAGCGAGCGATGTCCGTAGGTGGCGATGGTTGTGTTGTTGACCGCCTGACGGGGGGACGCACTGGAGACACGGCGATCGGTGGACCCAACCGGCAACACACGCTCACCTCAGCGCCGGTGTCCACGAGGAATCGAAGGCCACTGTCGCGGTTGGTGAGGAAAACACTGATGGACGACGTTCGGGGGCCTCTGGGGACACTGGTCGTCCTCAGTGCCGGCCGCTCCTGTTTCCCGCATAGTCGCAAGGAGGAATGCATTTGCAAGCAGCATTGCCATGCTTCCTGTGATACCAGCAGATTCTTTGTTGCGCTGCTGGGCGCTGGCGCTCCTCGGGAGTGCTGCGGGCCTGCATCGCTGCGACGGTATCGGCGAGGCGGGATATCTGCTCCCGGATGTCATGCAGCGTGGTCGTAGGCGCGCGGCCGGCGATGTCTGGCTGTAGCGCCGCGACGGACGGCGGAGCGACCGCCAGCACCGAGTCCGCGAGCTCGGCGAGTTGAGACAGGCGTTTGTCGGCAGCCGAGGCGAGGACCATGCGCACGTTGACCGGAAGTCGCTGTGGGGAACAGCTCGCGAAGCAGTGTGCTGTCGGCATCGGTGGTGGCTGCGCCGGCCGTGTGCAACAGCTGCCTCATGTGGCGCAACAATTGGCTGGGTGTCCGGTCCTCGAGCTCGGTGTCGTACAGTAGCTGCTGCAGTCGCTGAGGCTCCGACGGCGTGAGGCGGCTGATGAGCAGCTGTTTGAGCGTTGTGTACGCGTTCTCTTGCAGGTGGAGCGACCAGAAGATCGCGTATTTCGCTCGCTATTGCCAGTGGGAGGCCTAGCGACCACGTGGTGGTACTTTGTTAGCTCAGCGGCAATACGACGAGCGGTGAATTGGGACTCCACCTGCAGCAGCCATAGCTGCGGGTCCGCTGTCCAAAACGGCGGGAGCCTGATGTCGACGGTGGAGATGGCCGGTGCGTCAGGGGGAGTTTCCATGGCGTCGATCGCTTGAAAAAAGGCGGTAAGCCTCGTCCGGGTCACCACTGTTGAGACGCGTGTACGCGGGAGAAGCAGACACGACCGCGCGGTGTGGATTCCAAACATCAACTGGTTTTATTCGGGTTCTCTGGAGGTTCCTGAGCGCAGCGGAGGGTTACGCTGCCTGGCGGCTTGGCTTGGCTTGGCTTGCCGCCACACATCCATCCATCCATGCCAGCATGCCAGCGCCAGCTGCTCGTTTCTCTCGCCTGCTTGTTCGCTGTGTTGGCAGTGTTGTGTGGATTTGCTTGCTGCGGCTCGTCCGTTGTGTTACAGCGGCCACCACTGCGACGGCGTGTTCGCTGGACCACGTCATCATTACGAGTGTTTTCTTTCCATTACGGTGTGAGGAGCATGTTTTATGTGCGCAGTCTTTTGAAGCAAATGAAATGTCCACGCGAAAGCGTGAGAAGAGCGACAGCACGCGTTTCGTACCGAGCTGTAACAGCGGCTACCGTTCGTGCAAGACAAAGTTCTCTCGTTTTCGTGCACCGAAAGAGCCAGAGAGATCGCAGCAATTGGCGCAAAACATAAAACGTGGTGACAAGACGCTGGACGACGCGTTCGTTGTTTGCGAGAGGCAGTTTGAGCCCTCGTTCAACGAGCGCACCATCAAAATAGTCAGTCAGGACAAGGTGGAAGATATTCCGAGGGACGCACCCATCCTTGTCAGGGATGCCGTGCCGACTGTTTTTCCTGTCACGCTCCAAAGTACTTGTCTAAGCCTTTGCCTCAGAACAGAAAAGAGCGCAACTTATGCGAGCACTCTCCTCGGCCTCGACCACCACCTTCAAATTTAAGGCCCCATTTCAACAATGGAGGTGTGATGTACCCTTCGAGCCCTCTTAAGAATGTTATAACTGTCCTTGAAGAGAGCTTCACGACATTTTTCAGCATAAATACACTGCACAAGCAAAGTATTCTCGAATCTCGATCGACTTTGCGGATTTCATTACGCGGGTACAGTTACCTGCACAGAGCATGCACGGCAAATTACTTGCCAAATAATGAGGTTCTACATTCTTCTACGGCTGCGCTTGTTTGTGAAGTCTTTAAACAATGAGGGGGCAGCGAAAAAAAAGAGCTGGTAAAGCATTTGAAAATGAGCAGATGTAAATAATTTTCCGACATGTGCAATTCTTCATAGCTAAGTAAAAACTCGTTAATTCGAGCTCGAGGGGGAAAATTGTTCGAATTAAGCGGAGTTCGAAGTAGTGGGCGGGCGCTAAAATGTACAAACATTGCGCCACACTGCGCGGGCAGGACCCAAAGAAGCCACCTCTGGACTCGTTATCGCACGAACTCACGTTTCTGGCCGGTGATTTCGTTTATTAAGTTCATGTAGCTTTTAACAGCGAACTGAATTAATTCATCAGTCAATGATACGCCAGAAATTAACACTGGCATGCACTCCTGTGAGCAGTGGACCTTTATGTCGAAATATATGACGCTATTTATGCTCCAAAACACGCTTATTTACACGGTAGAGTTCACGCAATCAAAATTAAAAGTACTGGGGTCTCTCCTGCGTGTTCTCTGACCAGAATAAGGTTATTTGCTTCCATTTCTTCCGTCGCGACTCCACGAGCATCGTTTGCAGCTCTAAGAGCTCCACCGCAGCATCCCAAATCCCATCTGATGAGAAATGCTGTTGTTTCGTTGTTTTGCATCTCTAGTAAACTTAGTTTAGTTTGGTTTTGCAACATATTGTGATCACTCTGCATGGAGCGACGACAACCGGGGGCTCCCAGTACCGTTGTAGATACCGACACGTTAGAATTAATATTGGGAGTCCTCCCTCATAGAAATACACATTCGAATTAACGTAGGCTCGAATTAACGAGCTTTTACTGTATTTGATTTTACTACCACTTTCGTTTCAGCTTTCTGGTCTTTTTATGCTCACGCGAATAAAAGTTTGTGAAAAAAAAAGAACCTAGTTGCTTCGATGTCAGTTGGTCCTGTGGCACCCGAGGAACAACATATATGTACCATACACTTGGATACATGTGCTCCGGCAAAGCAAGCCTTCGCGAACGAAAACGTGTGAGAACGTGTTGATCGAACCGGTTAGCAATTTTAATGGGCACAAGTACACTGCAGCAAAAAAATCTTGGCAAAAAAAATAATCAAGCTAAACTACGCTAAACGCGCCCGCGCTTCGGCGACGCGCAGCTGGTCGGCCGAGCACCGCTCCCCCAGCATGAGGACTGATCGAAGCGCCACCACGCGCGTCATTCGGTAAGCGGGCTCCCTCTCCTCAGCGGACGACAGACTAGCCAATAGAAAAAACCAGCCCTGCCCCGATGGCGCGTCGAAAACGCACACGTGGCGCCCCCAAACGAGTTGGCTGAAAAAAGCCCTAGTAGGACCACGTTTAAGCGCATACGCCCCCTTCTGGGCCACGTTTACGCCCTCTTCAGGGCCACGTTTAAGCGCATACGGAACGTTGCGCCGGTTGCGCGACATGTTATAGGCTGTGTCTGCTTTTGTGCCGTGTGCGTTTTTTCTGCGAAATTTACAGCACAGAACATCGAGTTTATGCGCATTGTCGAAGGCAACAGATCGGGAGCTGCGACTGGAGAGCGAACGAGCAGTAATGCCACCGGTTTTTCTTGCAGTACGGCTTCGGCAGTGTCGTGTTCGCGGAAGGGTGCTTTCTCGACAGTGCGCTGCCGAAAGGACGCAAGCTCTGGCACGGTAAACTATGTTTACTCTGTCGAGGAAACTGTGTGTGTGGTATCAACTCACATTCCCAAACTTCAGCCAAATGCCACTCGCAAGTCGAACAAGCATCGTACGACGGGAAAGTACAGGTAAGTGTTTGTTGGGATTGCAGGCATGCAAAAGCTCGACCCATTCGGCTGTCTGCACGTTATGTTGCCGCTTTAAATGATGATTATCTCAACATAACTGAGGATCCGTTCGGCGAAGTGGCAGCTCATTTGAGCGATTATATCACTTATGTTATCGGCAGCTACAGCTTTCGTGTCGTGTTAACACGCAGGTGAGATGGCGTTTCTTTTTCGCGCTTTTGTTTTCGATGTTTTGAACAGTGCTTAGAGCAGAACACTCGTGCATAATCGGTAGTTAAAGTTTTTGTAGTTCGTCAACTCACAGGTGAGAGTCTCTTTCGTATCGCGCATTTCTTCGCGGTGTTACGAACAGTGTATGAGTTCTAAAAGCAGATCAGTCTTACACAACCAGTAATTACAGCTCTCGTAGCGTGTTAACGCGCAGGTAAGAAGCCGTTTTGTTTCGCGATTTTATTTGCGGTGTTTTGAACAGTATCCTCCTAATCAATCTTCATTTCACTTTCTTTGTAGATGACAGCGAAGCGCGAGGGGTCCGCGTCAACCTGCACTTGCGTAAGGCCGGCGTGAGTGGAGGAGAGGCACACACGTTGCAGCGGTAGTACTTTGGGTAAACGATGCCGACTCGCCGTCGTCAACAGAATGATTAAAGATTGGGGGTCGGCCGTCATCTAAACCTGACACGTCAGTAAAGGGAGCCCGTTGAGGAACTTTTTGGAGGTAGGCATAACAGGTATCCGAGCCATGTGTTCATAAGATACTGTGTGCGCGAAAAGTGAATTGCTTTGCCCACGCGATTTTTTCAGTATTTTCTTCTTGCTTGCATGTTTAGAACTGTGTACGTGGCAATTTATTGAAAAGAAATGCGCCATTCTGAACGCGATTCTACATACCTAAGCTGTTACGTGCTTGCTAAGTAAAAGTTTTGTTGTGTTTTACAGATCCAGCGTTGCCGCCGCTCTTTCTCGTACGGCCTCGACGGGAATGATTAAAAGATTATGTTTGGGTGGTATCATTCTTCTGTGTGGCACTTGTACACGCAACAGTACCTTCGGTCCCAGTGTTTTTTTGGGCGCCGATCCCCTGCAGTCGACCGCGGTACTGATCGCCGTCCTACTACCCGTAATGCAACAGGGCCGCCAGGGCGGCGCTACGTGTCAACACAAACTCCAGCGCTGGAAGCCTATATTCTAGGGACCCTACCTCTACTCCCGTGTGGGCCTTTTGAGAGTGTACTAGAACTTTTCAGTGGCTCGAACGGAGACCGGTTCTATTGTTAGCTGCTGACCCCTCTCACGCGGAAAATTGCGGCGGCGTTGTCATCGCCGGCACTCGAAGAGCGCCCGCTCGTTCCACGGTTGTCATGGCTGCTGCCTGGTGATTATTTGCGTTGGAAAAATCTATGCTGATCTGCGCATCTCCTGCTATGCCTCCGAAGCAACGGCTGCATCATTCCTACGATCCAGGATGCAAGACTTATTGCGTGTGGACTGAACAGATGTGGAATTGCTTTTCGCCATTGCGGGACGGCATCGCAAGTGGTATGTTGAGCAGCAAGATTGGCAAATATTCTCTTACGAAGGTTTTTATCGTAAGACATTTTTGTGAACCCTGGGTCAGGATTTCAACTTGGCTCTTTTCAATGTCCCTGCAGATGAAGAGCCACGAATGCTTCAGTGGAGAGACCTGCGGAGGTTGAACAAGCCACTGGATGTGGACCGCGCAGTATGCGAGTTATATTTCGAGCCCCGTGTACTAATCGTGAACGCGGCCGAAGTGCGAATACCTAGAGCAGGGGTCTGAAACTCACCTCAGCCAGCGGGCCGCAGTCACGCAATGTAGTTCCACAAGGGCTGGTCGGTATAGGGAAGGAGGTAAGAGTGGGGGGGGGGGGCTGTAGTTTGTACATATTTCATTTCATTTCATTTATTTTACCCTCAATCGCAATAGCTTTACAGAGGGGAGTGGGGTACAATACATATGAATACAATACATATGAATACATATGAATCGATTACAATATATATCAATATTTGATGTTAGGCAATACACTGAATGCAAGTGTTAGTATAAGGCAAAAAAAGTACAAAAATATATATATACAATATACACTTCACGCGTCATCCCGTAAGTAATTCTGTATGGTAGAAGAAAACAAGTCATGATTTGAAATAGAAACTATGTCCGAGGGAAGTAGGTTCCAGTCTTTGGATGTGCGTGGGACGAAGGAATGATGGAAAGTGTTAGTGTGGCAGCTAATGACGTGTACCTTATGTTGATGATCTAAACGAGCTGAGCGATAGGATGGAGTTGTGATGAACTGAGCTTTCAAAAGTGGATGATTGAATATCTTGTGAAAAAGTATGAGGCGAGATGCTTTGCGACGTGATTCAAGTGACTGCAGCGAAAGGGTGTGCTTCATTGACGTGACACTGCTAGTGCGATGGTAGTTAGATAGAATGAAGCGTGCTGCGTTATTCTGTACCATTTCAAGCGAGTGAGTTAAGTTCAGTTGAAAAGGGTCCCAAATGGAGCATGCGTATTCGAGTTTTGGACGAACTAGTGTTTTATACATTGTTAGCTTCACGGCTTGAGGGGCGCGGCTAAAGTTGCGTCGTAGGTACCCTAGCGTACGGTTGCTATTGTTAATAACGTAGTTAATGTGATGCTTCCAGCTCAAGTCAGATGTTATGTGAATCCCCAAGTATTTATATGAAGTTACAGAATCTAGAGCAGCGTCATTTAAGGTGTAGTTAGTAGGAGGTCCGGCAGTTCGTGAGATGCGTAAAACTTTACATTTGTTAGTGTTTAGGTCCATGCGCCAAGTTCTGCACCAGCTAGCAATATTATTAATGTCAGTTTGCAAAGGACTAGCGTCGGAGTTAGATGAAATTTCCCGGTAAACAACGCAGTCGTCTGCGAAAAGGTTAATCGAAGAAGTTACAACATCGGGTAAATCGTTAATATAAATAAGGAATAGTAAAGGGCCCAACACAGAGCCCTGGGGCACACCAGAAGTAACAGGAGAAGAGGGTGAACTGTAGCTATTAGCAACAACGAATTGTGAGCGATTAATTAAGAAAAACTCAATCCAAGTAAGAATGTCGCCATCAATATTAAGGGTCCTAAGCTTGTATAATAGTAGGTGATGATTAATCTTGTCAAAAGCCTTCGAAAAATCTAAAAAAATGCAGTCGACCAATCAACTCCGATCTAGAATGGCATGTAACGAATGCAAACATATGTTACCATTTAAAAGCAATCCTTCTCACATCTCCTGTATGGGCCTTCTGAAGGAGATATAGTGCAAGGATTGCAACATGTCGTTACCGATCGCCAATGATTGAAATCTAGACACGGATTCTCAAATTAAGTTTTTGTTTGACGGTTATTTTTCAACACATCGTTACCACATGGGGTGCCTCGAAAACAATCCGTTACACCAGTCTTGCCTGTCTAGATCATGAACATGCTTATTATAAGAAAAAAAGGTGGCATGGAGGCAATCAGGTGCGGGCCCGCGGGCCGCAAGCAAGAGGTTCGCGGGCCGCATGCGGCCCGCGTGTTTGAGACCACTGACCTAGAGGAACGCTACGGTTCCCTCCGATGTGCTTCCAACTATCGCCGAACTTGCTTTCGTACCTTAGTGTCAAGACACCGACACCGAGGCAAAAAGGAAACTAAACACCCGCGGAAAGAATAGCGCCATCGTACAGATGAATTTTTTTCTTTTACTTTCCTAGAAGACGTTTAAAGCACTGAGATAGAAGACTCAGAGTACGATGCTCGTGCTAACTACGTTGGCGGACCTTCGACACTAATTATAGCGCTTCTATCCAAGTTAATGGCACCGCACGAATTTCCTAACTTTTTCTATGTACACTTGACTCTGCGAAATGAAATCACAAGTGAAAGAGCCGTGTTTCTTTTTGCTAAGTCCAGGTAGCTTTGAGTGCGGTGTGCGTGTGTGTGTGTGTTAGAAAAGTGGATTGATAGGTGTCGTTGGACCATCGCACGAGAAGTGACGCTCTTGGAACGAGCGGCAAGCATTCCTCGGTGTTGTGGAACGGGGTATGCGTCGTTTGTGCCTATGCATATGAATTCACAAATGTGCTCAAGGAAAAGAGCCCTCTTCAGCCTCAACTTCTCAGGGAAATGTTAAATGATCATAATAATATCGGGGGTTCAAGGTCCCAAAACCACGATATGATTATGAGAGACGCCGTAGTGGAGGGCTCCGGAAAATACGAGCACCTTGGGTTCTTTAATGTACACTGACATCGCACAGTACATGGGGCTCTACCATTTCGCCTCCATCGAAATGTGACAGCCACTGATCGAACGCGCGATCTTCGGGTAAGCAGCCGAGGACCATAACCACTGCTCCACCGCGGCCGACAAATGACTGGAATGTTCATCGCTATTC
>JALIZH010005545.1:0-74380 GCA_030522465.1 Rhipicephalus appendiculatus | reverse complement strand
ACCGTGAAGGGGAAATTTCTCTCAACAAGATGCTAAATGATGGCGTATAGTGGCTGCAAGCAGAAACAGACTGGATGCCGCTCCGAAAGGAACTCTTGTCATGCGCCATGCGACAACGGTTGGGCTTGGATCATTCTTGTTAGGCAACAGCTGGACCCAGAGAAACCGTAGTAAGTCGCGGTCTTCTGGTCGAATGAGCATTTGCAGATAGGCTTTCTTAATGTCTGCCGCAAGAACAATTCGGTGGCAACGGAATGATAGTAGTAGCTGCACGATGTCGACTCCAAGCTTCACCCCTTTCGACAAAACGTCATTCAGGCAAGGTTTACCAACGGCATGGGACGAAGCGTCAAAGACGACACGCAGTTTCGTGGTCACTGCGTCTCGGCTTATAACAGCATGATGCGGCATGTAGTAAACGTTATGGCCGGGAATCTGCTCTTGTGCGACCTTTTCTGCATGACCATCTTTGAAGTAGGCGGTGATGGCTTCGTCGTACTGCTGCAGCAGTTCTGGTTGTTCCCGAAATCGGTTCACTGCAGATTCGGTCGACGTGCCGCAAGCTGTTTGTTGTCGCTGCCGATAGGGATACCAGGCTCCTGGATCATTAAAGGCACTTGGTAACGACCAGCGTGTCTGCTCAGGCAATGCTCGAACGTTTCAAAGTCTGGGTGGTTGTGTGGTTTGCTTGGCCTCAAGCTCTCAATGCCAATAGTGCCGAGGCGCCACATAGCCGATTCGTCGCACTCTCCGGCAGCCGACATGAGAAGGGCACAAGTTGCTGTACGTTCGTAGCACGAGCTTCTTCCCTGCACAGTAGACCCGAAAGATGTTTCCGCCGCAGTGAGTTCCTCGTTCAGACGATCAATTCTTCCAGCGGCGACCTTCCAGTAAGCGTCGGAGCCAATCAAGAGGCTGATGTCGTCTGGGTGCCAAGTCTCCGGATCGAACATATCCGCAGCATCGTGTCTCCTGGCGCACAACAGCTCGAGCACTTCAGTGTTCAGCGGTGGACTAGTCACGGAGCATACCTCGGGTACCTCTAGGGCTTCCAACGTAACTGCGCTGTCGTTGAATCGACTTCGCAATGTGACAGAAACGCGTAGACAGCGCAAATGATGGCACGGCTTTGCATTCCCGAACGTCACCAACGACAGCTCCTCCACGCCGAGGGCTCTGCACTGCAGTCTCTTTGCAACGTCGGTGCGGATGAACGAACGCTGGCTGCCGCTGTCCAGCATCACACGAAGCCGGAGTCGTCGTGGTCCGCTCTCCGCCCAAACACGACCAGTCTGGAGCAGCACAGACGTTGCTCCTCTGTCACCGGTTGAGGCCGTGGTTAGTGTCGGTGAAGTAGGACCAGACGTGCCAAGATGGGTGGTCGCTCTTGGAGAAGCGGTTGTTGCGACAGCACGTGACTCTTCGCAGAGGATCGTGTCGGCGTTGACACTTGTCGCACGTGAGGTTCCGGGAAATTCGGCAAAATTGCGCAACACGATTGCGCGTTCCGCACCTGTAGCAGCAGCGAGCGTTGCGCAACCTGGCTCTTTTCTCCTCGACGGACACGTCGGCCGTGCATTCTGCAAGGCTGTGAGTTCTGCTGTTGCACAGAACGCAAGACGGAGTGCACTGCTGTAGGGATTCCGTCGCCGCTAGCGCAGATGCCGATGCAATGTCAGGTGCATGTCTTGTCGGCGAGTCCACGTCATTAGGTACAATGTTTGAGTAGCGGGGATGCGACGATGGTGCTTCTTGCTTTCCTTCCTCGCGCACTTCGACTTGGATTTTCAGGAAGAACAAAATGTCGGTCGCCTTGTGCGTTCTTGCTTCCGGTGTTGTGCGCTCAGCTGATGCGTCACCATCCTGGGTGCTCTCCTCTTTCTTCTTCTGTCTATACAATATGGCCAAGTCTTCTGGCAAGCACCTCATCATGACGCGATTAAGCACCACCGTGTACTGATCAGGGGGGTACACCCAGGCCTTCGAGCGCACTGACGCGGAAGCGTACAATGTCATGCAACATCCGAAGCTTCTCGACTTCCTTGGAACTCTTTACTGGTGACAGTGAAAGAAGTTGGTCGATGTGTTCGTTCACCAGTAGCTCCTGGCGACCGAAGCGCTCTTTCAACGTCTTGACTGCAATGTCGTAATTGTGGTCGGCCAGCCTGGTGCCTTCAATTGCTCGCTTGGCCGCTCCTGTCAGGTATGTCAATAGATACTTGAACTTCTCGGTTGGTGGCAACTCATTGTTATGGTGAATTGTGGCGCTGTAGTGGTCCCAGAATTCTTGCCACTGACGTAAATCACCGGCATACGTCGGGATCTGAAGCGTTGGAAGTGCGACAGACCGGTAACGCGGTGTACTGACGGGTCCTTGCGGCGCACCTGCAGATCCGATGTTGCTCTGGGTGGCTGCTACCTGGTCGCTGTTATGGGTCGCTGAGATGAGTCCACTGTTCTCGTTGCGACAGGAAGAACTGTGCGTCAGCGAGTGCGTACAGAATCTTCTCGTGGTAGTCGGTTGCACCCTCGACTTCGCTTAAATAGCCTCGACTTCAGTGACGTCAAGAATCTCCTTATCTAACTGGCGGAGCTCAGCTTCTTTCGTCTTCAACACGGCGACGTGCCTGTTGACCTCGCGCGCCTCAGTGTCGGGATCCTACAGTAGTCCTGTCAGGAGCGTAATATTCCGTGAGACGCTAGCTCTGACAGCCCCACGCACCTTCCGAAGACGCTCGGCCGAAGTCATCGTCGTCCCGACCACTCCCGGGTTTCACGGCACCAAATGTTAATAACGAGGACCCGTGGTCGTAGGTCAGGAACACGTCTTTACTAAGGGCTAGCTCTCAATCTATCCTCCCCCTTCCTCTCTCTCGTGCCTCCCCTAAGCCCCTGACCCACTTCTTTATTTTCAACACGTGGTAACAAAAAAAAAATTGGCCGCGTATCTGCGTGCTTCGTTGCAAATGTCGAAAGACGATAGTCTTTTGCCTGCCGTGCTACTATGTTTTGCCTTGCCTCATACAACGCATCCTCTATGTTGAATCGGCCGCATCTGGCTGGCATTGATAAAATATAGGAGGCGCTGCGTGAGATATGGACGCCATTTCGCAGTGGCATCGGGAAACATGAGCTTGTGTAGAACCCAGGGCCACTGCCAGGCCTTTTCGTGCATAGAGCCGCATTTGCAGTACAGCTTAAGAAACACTAGGGTCTTTAGAATTTCGTATCTATGTATTTCTATTAAAGGAACACACCACCTAATAATTACGTATTGATGTTGCGCCTCAGATATGCGTAACATTTGCTTTTTGATCGACAATGTTCGCAAGCATGAACGCAGCCACTTGTGCAAGATGGCTGGGGGTTCAGAAAGTGGTTGAACTTTGGCCGGGTGGCTGAATTGAGGGACAAGAGAGGTAGAAAGACAGATAAACCGACAGAACAAAATTTCTGCGTTGAAGTATCCCAAAAAAGACTATCGTCTTTAAAATAATGACATGCACATCATGTACGGCATCACTCATACGCCACGCTCATGGTGCGCTCGCAGCCGTTCAGCTAGCTTGACATATACCGAATTTGGTATTGCGTGACGTGACTGTATGAGGAACGTAAATGACGGGTGGTATCATGAAAATCATGATATGCTTGTAAAATACGGCATGAATTACATACAGTGCTCATGATGCACTCGCGGCCGTTTAGCTAGCTTCATATACACCAATCTATTTGGGACAGGTTGTAACCGGTGAGCCGAAGCATGAGACTGAAATAACTAGAAGAATAAGGATGGGATGGAGCACATTCATCAAACATTCTCAAATGATGAATAGTAATCTACCACTACCCCTCAAGAGGAAAGCTTATAAGAGCTGCATCTTACCGGTACTTAGATACGGGGCATAAACCTGGGGATTTACAAAGAGGGTTCAACTTAGGGTTGAACTTAAATTGAAGTACGACGCAGCCAGCTATGGAAAGGAAAATGATAGGTTTAACGTTAAGAGACAGGAAGAGAGCAGAGTGGGTCAGGGAACAAACGGCGGTTGAAGATATCATAGTTGAAATCAAGAAGACATGGACATGGGCCGGGCATGTAGCACGTCGGCAGGATAACCGCTGGTCATTAGGGGTAACTGACTGGATTCCAAGAGAAGGCCAACGTGTGCGGGGGAGACAGAAGATTAGGTGGGCAGATGAGATTAACAAGTTTGCAGGTATGACGTGGTAGCAGAGAGCACAGGACCGGGATGATTGGCGGAACAAGGGAGAGGCCTTTGCCCAGCATTGGGCGAAGTCAGGCTGATGATGATGCTGATGATGATATACGCCAATCGGCAGAGTCTTGGAACACGTAGAGCTTCTGTAGCTGGTGAAGATGGTTGATGGAGCCGGAGATGGTGAGGTGGCCGGCCGGAAACCAGAGCTGAACATCACCAAGCAGTAGAACTGCTGTTAAATCAGCTTTACCGGGCGCATCAACCACGCCGCTGTCGGTTGATGCCCCATGAGCCAATGACCACGTCTGTGGTGCACTTGGTGGTCGCAGCGATCAGAGCAGCGAGATCGACGGTCGCTAAAGTGCGAGCAGCGTCGCTTGGCGGCTCGGATGTTCGTACAGTTCTTACTACGGGCTCCACGCCATTGGAACTGTGCAGCGTGTTCCCAGACAAGAGAGCCCGCGCGATGGCTTGGTAGGAAGAGGTGCAATGAAGTAAAACCGCCGAAGAGGCCCGGACGCCCGACCCGTGCGGCGCGCCGAGTAGTCGTGGACGAGCGCGGGCAGCTCGTCCACGACTACTCGGCGCGGCAGCGGCATGCATGCCGAGGAGGCATGGAAGCCGTCCCCGAATGGTGCTGTGTATGCGCGTCCCTGGCCGAGGAAGCGTGCACGGTGGTTCTTGGATGGCGGAGCTGCAACACCGAATAGGCGCGAGCACAGGTGGTTTCTTCCGTATGACTTCGTTTTCGACCACTGCGCCTAATGAAATGAAGGAGACATAAACACAACAACCACTCGCTAGGCCTGGTTTTTTGCTTCGCGCTTCCCTAGGAGAGTAACCACCCGTGCCCGCGCACCACCCTCTCTTCATTACACTACTTACTTTTCTCACATAGTTCTGTTTTTCATAAACGCCCAAGATTTCATCAAAGAGATATTTACCTTGTGATGATGCATGCCAGAAGCTCATCGTAGCGCGACGGCAATCTCAAACAGCTCGAACCATCGGGCGTGACGGTTCGTACAGAGCGGCGCTTATATAGTGATGAATTGTTGCTACGAACACCATAACGTAAGCGTGTCTTGTACACAAGGTTCTGGCCTAAACTACGCGGTGGAATGGCATTTTTGTGCACACGTGTTACCTAATAGTGTCACGTGGTCGTGACGTCGACGAAAGCAAGAGTCGGGGTGTCAAAGAAGAAACTCTTTATTAGGCCGAACTTGTGGCCGGAAAACTGAAGGTCAGACTACAGCACTACACACTGGCAGTGATAGCGGCGAACAGAGCGTCGGCCGTCGATAATCTGAAGATCGTTGGAGCGCGCCGGCTTTTATGCAACACGCGTCGAACATTCTACCCTATCACTGGTCTTCGCGCAAGCTCTGGAATAATCTCGAGTGGTCGCGTCTTGCGCGCAATCTTAACAAAACGATCGACAATAATCGCGAAGCTTCTCGAATGCTAAGGCGTGGTCTGCGCCGAGCGTTACTGACAGTCTTTGCGGGCGGAAACCGAATACAGCAAACGCGAAAATAAGAAACGCGCGTGGCAATGCCCCCCCTCTGAAAAAGCATCGTCCCGATGCTTAAAACGGAACACGGGGGGGAAAATGCATGCAACAATAAACAACAACAATAAAGCAAGAAAGCACAATAATAAAGCAATAGGTGCAGTCCTCAGGTTCACTAACGCGCGTAGTACGGCTTGAGGCGTACGACATGGACGACTTCAGGTCGCGCACGGCGCCGTTGAGAGTTCGTAATCCCGTCCGGGACAACCTCGTAGTCCAGAGCGCCTAGACGTCGAAGCACTTTGTATGGCCCGAAGTATCGCCGAAGAAGTTTTTCACAAAGTCCACGTCGGCGTATCGGCGTCCACACCCAAACGCGGTCGCCGGGCTGGTATTCCACGAAGCGTCGTCGAAAGTTGTAGCGGCGGCTGTCGGTCGCCTACTGATTCTTGATACGTAGGCGGGCGAGTTGTCGGGCTTCTTCGGCGCGCTGTAGGTAGGCGGTGACGTCGATGTTTTCCTCGTCAGTGACGTTTGGTAACATGGCGTCAAGCGTCGTTGATGGGTTCCGTCCGTAGACCAACTTGTACGGCAACAGCTGCGTCGTTTCTTGCACTGCCGTGTTGTATGCGAAGGTCACGAACGGAAGGATGGCATCCCATGTCTTGTGCTCGACGTCGACGTACATGGCCAGCATGTCGGCGATGGTCTTGTTTAGACGCTCGGTGAGGCCGTTGGTCTGTGGGTGATAGGCGGTGGTGCGGCGGTGGCTTGTTTGGCTGTATCTCAAAATGGCCTGAGTTAGCTCTGCAGTAAAGGCCGTACCTCTGTCGGTGATGAGGACCTCTGGGGCGCCATGACGCAGGACAATGTCTTCAACGAAGAATTTCGCTACCTCGGCTGCACTGCCTCTAGGTAGGGCCCTTGTTTCGGCGTAGCGGGTGAGGTAGTCCGTAGCTACGATGATCCATTTGTTCCCGCAAGTCGACGTAGGAAACGGCCCCAGTAGGTCCATACCGATTTGATGGAACGGGCGGTGAGGTGGTTCGATCGGCTAAAGGAAGCCTGCTGGTCTTGTCGGCGGTGTCTTGCGTCGCTGACAGTCTCGACATGTCCTGACGTAACGAGCGACGTCGGCGGCAAGGCGTGGCCAGTAGTACTTCTCTTGTATCCTTGCGAGCGTGCGGGAAACACCGAGGTGTCCAGCCGTCGGGTCGTCGTGTAGGGCCAGGAGGACTTCTGGCCTCACTGCTGAAGGGAGGTGTTCGGCTCGAATGGGCGAGAAGTTCTTCTTTAGGAGAACTCCATTTCGCAGGAAGAACGACGCCAGTCCTCTCTTGAATACCTTCGGAACAGTGGTGCTCTTGCCCTCGAGGTACTCCATAAGGCCCCTTAGTTCTGGGTCCGCTCGCTGTCGCTCGGCGAAGTCGTCGGCACTTATGGTTCCCAGGAAGCAGTCATCATCCAGGTCGTCCTGCGGCGGTGGGTCGACGGGGGGCACGAGATAGGCAGTCGGCGTCGGAGTGTTTTCTCCCGGACTTGTAAACGACGGTAATGTCGAATTCTTGAAGTCTTAGACTCCATCTTGCGAGACGACCTGAAGGGTCCTTCAAGTTAGCTAGCCAACACAAGGCGTGGTGGTCGCTCACAACTTTGAAGGGCCTCCCGTTGAGATAGGGGCGGAACTTTGACGTAGCCCAGACGATGGCGAGGCACTCCTTTTCTGTTGTGGAATAGTTGGCCTCTGCCTTGGATAGCGACCGGCTAGCATAACTGATGACCCTTTCCAGTCCGTCCGTCCTCTGCACAAGGACGGCGCCGAGTCCCAGGCTGCTTGCGTCGGTGTGCACTTCTGTTTCGGCGTGGTCGTCGAAATGCGCAAGTAACGGAGGCGTTTGCAGGCGTCGTTTTAGTTCTTGAAATGCTTCCTCTTGTGGCGTTTCCCACTTGAACTCGACGTCGGTTCTGGTCAGCTTAGTGAGTGGCTCGGCGATGCGGGCAAAATTTTTGACGAACCGCCTGTAATAGGCGCACAGGCCAAGAAATCGACGGACGGCCTTCTTGTCGGCGGGTGGCGGGAATGTAGCGATGGCGGCTGTCTTCTGAGGGTCAGGGCGTACTCCGGACTTACTTATCACGTGGCCCAAGAACAAAAGTTCTTCGTACGCAAAGCGGCACTTTTCTGGCTTGAGTGTGAGTGCGGAGGTCTTGATTGCTTGAAGTACAGCTTCAAGTCGCCGGAGGTGTTCGTCGAAGTTTGCGGAAAACACAACGACGTCGTCCAAGTACACAAGGCAAGTCTGCCACTTCAAGCCGGCCAGTACAGTATCCATAACGCGTTGGAAGGTCGCGGGGGCCGAGCAAAGACCGAACGGCATGACCTTGAACTCGAACAGGCCGTCTGGTGTTATAAAGGCCGTCTTTTCTCGGTCTCTCTCGTCGACTTCGATCTGCCAGTAGCCTGTCTTCAGGTCCATCGAGGAAAAGTACTTCGTGTTGTGGAGTCGATCCAAGGCGTCGTCTATACGTGGGAGGGGATACACGTCCTTCTTCGTGATCTTGTTCAGGCGACGATAGTCGACGCAGAAACGTAGAGTTCCGTCCTTCTTCTTCACCAATACCACGGGAGACGCCCAGGGACTCTTGGACGGCTGGATGATGTCGTCGCGAAGCATTTCGTCGACTTGTTTCTTTACGGCTTCTCGTTCTCCCGTAGAAACTCGATACGGGCTCTGAGGGATTGGTCGGGCACTTTCTTTTGTTATGATACGATGTTTCGCGACTGGGGTCTGTCGAATTCTTGACGACGACGAGAAGCAGTCCTTAAATTGCAGGAGCAGACTTTTGAGCTGGTCTTGCTTGTGCTTCGGGAGCCTCGGGTTGACGTCGAAGTCTATTCCGGGACCTTGATTCGTCGAAGCAGGTTCGGTAGCATCGGAGAGGGCGAAAGCATTGCTGGTGTCCACGAATTTCTCGATGTAGGCGACCGTCGTACCAATGTTAAGGGGCGTATATTCGTGGCTGAAGTTTGTGAGCAGTACCTTTGCTTTGCCATCACGCAATTCGGCGATGCCTCTTGCGACGCAAATTTGACGGTTCAGGAGTAGGTGCTGATCGCCCTCGATGACGCATTCATGGTTCGCAGGTTTTTCGGTGCCGACGGAAATAATGACGCTGGAGCGCGGCGGAACGGTCACCTGTTCTTCCATCACATTCAATGCATGGTTCCCTGGCGTTGCGTGGGGCGGGAGCGCTTCGTCTGAGGTTAGTGTTATCGACTCAGACCTCAGGTCGATGACGGCGCCGTGGTCACTTAGGAAGTCCATTCCAAGTATCACATCCCTGGAGCAGTTTTGTAGGATTACAAAGCTCGCAGGATAAGTCCGGTTATTGATGGTGACTCTCGCCGTGCAGACACCAATCGGCGTTATCAGGTGGCCGCCAGCTGTCGACGAAGGCAAGAGTCGGGGTGTCAAAGAAGAAACTCTTTATTAGGCCGAACTTGTGGCCGGAAAACTGAAGGTCAGACTACAGCACTACACACTGGCAGTGATAGCGGCGAACAGAGCGTCGGCCGTCGATATTCTGAACATCGTTGGAGCGCGCCGGCTTTTATGCATCACGCGTCGAACATTCTAGCCTTATCACTGGTCTTCGCGCAAGCTCTGGAATAATCTCGAGTGGTCGCGTCTTGCGCGCAATCTTAACAAAACGATCGACAATACTCGCGAAGCTTCTCGAATGCTAAGGCGTGGTCTGCGCCGAGCGTTACTGACAGTCTTTGCGGGCGGAAACCGAATACAGCAAACGCGAAAATAAGAAACGCTCGTGGCAATAGCAAAGCGCAACTGGCACTTTACACATCTCAAAAGGGTATTGCAATGTTTTTAATTGCTCCCAAGTGGCCTCATAGGAGTTTATTGACTGATGCTTAAATTGCCGTAACTTTTTTTATCTGCGAAGTAAGAGCAGAGTTTCAGTAATAGGCCGCACGTCCCAAGGAAATTTTTCAAGTAAATTGTCCCGGTGGCTGCGCTGATTAATATGCAAAAAAATATTAAAAATTGTTCATGATGCTTTACTGTAACCCAGCTAGCACGAAAGCGATATAAAACTACTATGGAGTGGATTCTCCGAGCTAAAACGAACGTCTTCCAACGGGTGTCTAAAATCAATTCATTCGACTGTAGCGGTCGTATTTCTGCGGTAAGGTCCGGTCGGTATGCCATTTGAAGAAGTTCTACAGTCCTGGTTTGAGAAGGTCCCAGAAATGTGTTCTTCAAAAGTAATATTGAGCGACTACCGCAAACCTTGGGAGGTAGGAATAGAATCCTTAACAATCCGGACTGTAATGTCCCATCTGTTTATTTTTTTATGCCCACTATCTTTACTTTGCCTGTTTCCCTTTCGCGTACTCCTAGTCTATCTTTCCCCTCACCCGAATATGCACTCTCTTTCTGGCACATATTCGGGGGAGGTGAACCAGTGGCTGCCGACAAATTATTCGCACTTAAATGATGCGGTAGGCACAAGTGCAGCGACAGTTTTTGTTACGCAACAAGTGAAATTACAAGAACACCCAAGAAACGCACGCAACTCTCATGGAACCACTGTTCACAGTAGATAAAGGATGTGTGGAGAGTTCATATCCGTGCGAAGATGAACGGAAACCATAGTTTACCTTTATGTTTGCACAAGTAAATAATGTATTACACATGATGAATCATGTAATACGCACATGAATTACGCAGTGACGTACTTCTGAAACATGTCGCACACAGAACCCGAAATTCGACGCAACACATTTTTTGTTCATCTTTACGGTTCTCGAAATCAGAGTGCAATGCAGCGAAGATAACTTACCTTCAAAAATGACAGAAGCCTGTCGTTTATACAAAATCCGCAAATCGAAAGAAAAGTAATCGTACATCAATGTGGCCGCGTACATCTCTTCAGTATAGAAGAAAGGAAGTTGCGACATCACTCCGCACGCAAGACGAGGAGTGCATTTCTCCGCAGGGAGCCTGACGGGTCTAGGCAAAATCGTTAGCAAGCGTCACAGCCGCTCCACGAAAACATTTCCATTCGGACCCACAGGTTCCGTTAAGTCTCTATGAATCACTACGCAAACACGAAATAAAGCAGTAGAGGTCATAACCGACGCGCACGACCCCACACGCTAAATCGACGACGTTAAGTGACATTGAGGAAGCAGAAGGAGCCGCGCGGATGGATACAAGATCAGTGCTAAAGAGCTCGTGAGGAGTTAGACGGTTATCGCTTCCAGTAAATTACGTGAAGCGTATTGGTCAGCGAACTTGAAAGCGTTTATGATTGCTCACGCAATTTCAACACCAGATGCCTTTATCCTTTCGCGGATTGCTCTGTCGCAATGAGAGATGGGGTGCGCAGGCTCGAGTCCTAATTTCTGTTCGCGGGGTCCCTGCATGGCCATGCATGCATTGCCCAAATCACACGCGATCTGCTGCTTGACGAGAAAACGGGTCATTAAAAATGCGTCTTATAGCGGGATTTCAAGTTATAATTATGTCTTTATTGAAGTTGACTTCTTCAATCCGCATTCCTAACTGTAAAAAATATATTCTCGTAAACAACACAAATGATAAAGAAGGCGCCTGTAAATGTCCTGAAAATTCCGCCTTATAGCAGGATTTTTATTCATGAATAAATTCGCTGAGAAGATGACTTCTTTAATCAGGGTTACTGATGGTTTAAACGAGATATCCGTGAATTGGATTATCTCGCTTTTGTGCTACCTGGGAATCCGCCATAATGATGCAATGTATTCCGTGATAATGGTGGATATTGCGGTTGAGATGGCTGAGGCGCGTTGCAATGGTCAAAGTGCACCATGCCTCAACACTGTGACCATGGACACTTGGTCAGAGTGTGCCCTGTCACCAAGTGAGAAACCTTTGGCTCTGTGTCCATCTTACCATCCTCAACCGGCACTGAAGGAGAGCAGTTAATTATTCTCGTCAACAGATGCACAAGGTAGACGTATCCTCCGGCGCAGACAAGGCGCTAGAGCTGTTGCTGTGAACTGCTGCTCTGATTCGGTCACCGTTAAGCGTACGGGGATATTCAGGTGTCTTATAGGCCCAGACAGTTTGAGAGGGCAGCTTAAGCCAGAATAATATTGCATTCAGTGAGGCACACAACAACATCCAACATGTCTGCACCCTGTTGAGTGCAATTTTTAACATTATGATGACAAGCGTTCCATCATAATGATATATTATGTTAATCGGCGATTGACAAATTTTCCAAAGAGAGAGAGGAATCACGAATGGCACGAATCTACGTCAGCGCGCGTTATGAGCCGTCAGCGCACCTTTGCTCACGATCGTTAATTCAAGGAAGGACCGCGTCCTTGTATCGAGGGCTTTCTAGTTGTTTATGAAACGTGATTGTCAACAGTTGGCCGCATGCAGAGCTAAATATTGCGCTCACATGTAGACGGGCGCCTCCACGGCATATAAGCATCATTTTGTGACCCAGTTCACAGAGTGTGAAGAGGCCATTTGAAAGCAGCACCGCAACTCAGCAATCACACTCCCAACTGAGCTTTTCTGAAAAACGCGCATGATCAATATAACCATACTTGTACAAAAAATCTTGCGTATTTGACTTGTAAGACACTCAAACAGAGGTTCAAGGAAACGCATGGAGCTCTGAGTTCACGTGAAGACTCAAACATTTAGGTAACTGCTTCTCGTCTGTATTGGATTCCACCTGTATATAACCCACCCAGAATATGCTTGACAACAGGAATTATCAGCAATAGTCCGATCAACAAACAAGGGCTCATTTATTAAAGAAACTTTCTAAACTGCCTTGGATTTTTTTTTTCAAAAGCGAGCGCACGATTAACATTTCAATTACGTAAAATTATATCTACCAAATATTTGTCATCTTGACGTCATCAACTGACTTTCATTTCAGAATGGGTTCGTTCGAAGTAGTGTTTTTGAAACTTACCTGAATAATATGGGAGATATATACAGAGATTGGATTTGCCGCGTTTTCATGCTAAGGGTTGACATGACCAAGTAAGTACAACAAATTCTAACTCAAATGAAACGCTAATGGACGATCGCAAAAATCATACAAGTAATTTTGGAGGATGCCAAAGTACATGAATGTTCTTAAATTGTTCTTGCGTTACAAGCGCCATCACAAAAGGTACTAAGAACACGCGCTCTATCCCAGCAGAGAAGGTTTTAAAACACGAGACAGGTTATGGTACTGTGAGCGCCCGCATGTGTGTAGCTGATCCCTAGCGCCACCTACAGCGCCGTTACGCCGACTCAACGCCAACTCCAAGCGAGAGCTGGGACGCGCTCTCTCGCTCCCGCCTCCAACATGGACAGTCAGGCTTTCGCCGCGCTCCACTATCCTATATTGAATAGCTTGTTGACCTGCTCCTGGCGCCTAAGACTTCACACCTCAGCCATCATGTCCAGCCCTCATATCTGGCGCAGTCGATGCCTCTGTGCAGCCACTCAGCCACGCGAGAATACCAGCGCACCGGTAAGCAAGCCAGCCTCCGCCATGCGACAGACATTCCTCCATTCCAGCTTTTGTCACCGCCAGAACATTTCCCCCCTGTGTGCTGGCTTCCATGTCCACGTATGCGTACGCTAGCTGGTGCACTGACTGAGTAAGAGTGTGTTTCCTGTGTAAACGCCTGCGTTGTTGTGACTGGGGGACCGTGTGCGTGGGCGTTGTTGCCACCACGAAGGGCCGGGTGGCCCGAGATCGTAGGGCCCGGCATTCGGGACGCTTGAGTTGACAAAACAACTGTATTTACAGATATGTACAAGTTAGGATGTCTACAGATACATCTTCCAAATGTCGACTGCTGACTCCGGGCCGTCTCTCTCGATCATCAAGGCTCGCCTCCTCCTCCACTGATTGTGGTCGATTGCAAGAGGGCAAGAAGCCATACGGCACAGCCTGATCGACGTCGGGGGAGCACGGGCGACGCTCCGCTGAACACGTGCCGGCTTCGTGGTCCTGCCTCGCGCGGTTGCGCTGATTTCCAAGAGCTCCCGAAGAAGGGACAACCGGCCAGGTGGCGGCAATGTTGCAGCAGCATGGGCAAGGAACGCCTGTGAAAGCTTGTTCGACGTGGTCCCTGCGCGGGCGAGCCGCCGTGGATTGCACCTGCACCCCTGGTGCCACCGTTCCCCCTTCCTCTTCTTCGGGGAATGCAGTCCCGATCACAACAGCGTCTAGACTCTGCGGAACGTCATGCCGGGAATTGAGTGGCAGAATCTCGACTCGGTGACACTGTCGCGCCTGAGCGTCAACGTCATACGCGAGGAACTGGCCCGTCTACAGCTGGACATGACATGTTCTAAAGAGGAGCTTGTTGAGCGTCTGCAAGCCGGCACTCAACAGCAGCGTGAAGCTACCCCCCCCCCCCCCCACGAACGCATCCGCGTCAACCGCCGCTGCGGCGCCTGTGACGCTGGACCCAGCTACACTACATAACCTTGTCTGGCTGTTCCAGCAGCTGCCTCCCCCTGCAGCAACGGCGACGAAACTGCCAGGCCTGTCGTCTTTCATCACGCAGTTTGCGGTTTGCACAGCCACCGTGTCAACATATGGCTTGACGACGTGCGACGAGTGCAGCAGCTCGCCTCGTGGGACGACGGCACCTCACCCCTGATCGCGGCTAATAAGCTCAAGGGTACGACGCGTAGCCTGGCATCTCGCGTTCGACACCCAGTACGGCACCTGGGCCAGGTGGAGTGCCGCCCTGATGGACACATTCTTTACTGAATAGTCCCTCAACGAGTGGCCACAGCAGGTGATGAGGGTAACCCAAGCCCAGTCGGAAAGCTTGCAGCAATATGCTTTTGCCAAGTTGAGGATCATTGAGCGTTGCCCCGTTAACCTCTCTGATGCCCAAAAGATTGACTACCTGCTGCAGGGTTTCAGCGAACAACACATGCTCGCCGCCATAGCAGCCAACCGGCTGCCCAAGGTAACTGATTTCATTTCTAGCTGCACTAGCATCGACAAGATTTCCCAACATCTACTCGCTAAAGAAAGCCCGTCGCCATTTGTCGGATATTTGTTGCCGCCGTCGCAACCCTTTCGTGCCGCTATGCCCGCAGAACGTCAGCAGCCTCGCTCAGAACCATCGTCACCAAGGTCCTCCTGCGTGCCACACCAAAAACGCGCATTTCAGAGCTGTCCGCCGCGCAACATGAAGCTATGCGGCTATTTCGACATACTACGGCGCTCCATCTTTTCGTAGCGGCCAAGACCTGTCTCAAGCTGTTTGCTACCAATGCCATGCCTTCAGACATCTGGTATCCAAATGGCCTAAACGCACCAGCTGTTTACCATCGTCAGCGCGTCCGACCACGCCCAAGACACAGCAGCCTCCATCATTGCACAGTTCACCCTTTATGATTGTTCACTCGTAGCCGCAATGCCCTTTCTTCAACGCAACTCGCAGTGGAGTCGGCGAGCGTGACGCGATTCGTGACTCTGGATCCAAGGTGACACTAATCTTTAAACGTCGCGTGCCTCAAAGCATATTCATCCCAAGGACCGATCAGCTGTTGCTGTGGTAGGAGGAATCACAGTGCTGCCTGTTGGTGCTGCATTTTTTGAAGATATCCATTGGCCCAGCCGTAGGAGTTTGCTGCTTTGGAGGATAATGTCCTCCCCCCTCATTACTGGGGAGGACTGGTTCTCAGCAGCACAAGCGCGTGTTATCGTGGACATCGTGGACTCGAGCCGCCGAAACTAATGCAGTTACGAATGTCACCATTATTGCAAACCTTAAACGAGCCCCAAGAATGGCAAATGCTGTGATCCCAGCGAGGTCCCTCGTTTTTTCTCAAGCCAGGCCCAGCTCCAAAGAGCAGCCACCATGACAGGCGTTAGCAGCGTAAATGCTGCCCTCAAGTAGTACCCCTCTCGTGTCAGACTCCCTCGCCTCCGACACGGTGTTCGCGCACATTTACCCTAATCGACCTCTTCGCATTCGCTACCAGCTCACTCTCACCAAGTCACTGGAGGATAATGTCCTTGCAATACCAAGTCACTGGCTACCATGCATAAATATCCTGAGTGCACTGCAATTCCTTCAAGCCTAGCCAACGAAGAGAACCCAGCCGCGTTCACCAAGCGTGGTATTTTATATCGCCAATTGTCATCGAGAACACATGTAGTGGTAACTCCGTCCATGTTGCGTCCTGCAATTCTACAAGCATCGCATGATGGCCCGTGAGCCTTTGACACAAACCGCACGTTGCTAAAGGTCCACGATTGTTATTGGTGGCCTTACATGGAACGATCGGTGGAAAACTATCTGTCACCCGGTCAGTGATGTCAGCAGTTCAGTCGCCTTACCTCGCACAGTGCAGATTTTGGCAGAATGCCTACTACAGACATTCCATTTTTCAGCCATCTGTCGTAGCCGCGCACATCCGCAACACTGCAGTGCAGCGCTCTGAAGCAGCCGCCACATCTGGAGCAAGTGTGTGTGTGTGTGTGTGTGTGTGTGTGTGTGTGTGTGTGTGTGTGTGTGTGTGTGTGTGTGTTTGTGTGTGTGTGTGCGTGCGTGCGTGCGTGCGTGCGTGCGTGCGTGCGTTTGTGTTATCGCGCGTGTGGCCACTGTGGACTCTGTGCAGAACTGACTGACCACGAGACTCGTCAATGAAATTGGGGTGGATGTGAGCGCCCGCATGTGCCCAGCTGATCACTAGCGCCACATACAGTGCCGTTCCGCCGTCTTAACGCCAAGCCCAAGCAAGGGCCGAGACGCCTCTCTCGCTGCCGCCTCCACCAAGGACGGTCACGCTTTCACCGCGCTTCGCTATGCTCTAATAAACACCATGTTACCCTGTTCCTGGCGCCTCAGCTTTTACACCTCAGCCATCACGCCCCAGCCATGACGTCCAGCCCTCACAGTACTTACATTGCACTCTTTCTCGGCAGTCTGCGTCCATGGTGTTGTCTTCGTTATTGTATTTGTGTCCGCGTTTTTTCGCGAACTTTATTAACGTGTAATATCTACGAACGAACTAGCCCGCCAGAACGTCTTAATGAAGTGACGGTACAATACGCCGAAGTAACTAAATATTACATGATGATTTATTGAGCAACAGTGGAAGGATAATGAAACTCACACTTTTAGGAGCTTGTTCGGCAAGCTTCTTAAGCTCGCGCCTAGTCCGGCGGCGGCGGCGATGGCGGTGGCGTGTACACTTCTCCGCTCGAGGCGCCGGCTCGAGGCGACGCACAACACTCTCAGCACGTGCGTCTCCTTTCTCTTCGCCGGGAGCTCACGCAGTGAACGAACGCTCTTCGTCACCGCTCGGCCGAATGGACACCGCAATGCAGCGCGGCGGGCTCGCAACGAGCGTCGGCGCCGCTCAAGGCTACGCACACCACTCTCAGCACGTGCGCTTCCTTTCTCTTCGCCGGGAGCTCAGGCAGTGAAAACTTCGTTACCACTCGGCCGCATGAACACCGCACATCAGCGCGGCGGGCTCGCAACGAGCAGCAGCTGGGGCTCGCCGCCCGAGCGCCGCATGTAATGTGTATATAACAACGTTGTCACGTCTATATATGATGGTAGGAGATGTGTACGGAGGATTCGCGGGTTACCCGATCATCTCCGAGCAAGCTCTTCCAACATCATTCACTTTGTGGATATGGCGTGATTTTTTTAGAAAGACAGACGACCGCGTAACGCACGTACCACCTGTATCCTTCATAAAGTGAGGCTCTATACCTCTTATTCGTCGGTAAGTTTCATGACATGAACAGAAAAGGCCAGGTGAAATGGCGCCTAAGCCACCAACAGACGCCCGCGTGCTCCTCTGCTTGCAGATGCGCGCGCTCCTCGCGTTTTCACCTCAGACGCTGAGGAAGGGCATTCGGCGAGCTGGAAACACGAGCACACGAACACGTTCGCTGTGGATTCGTGCACAACTGCAACGCCGCAACTAAATTTCGACCTCAGGGTGGTTTACGGAACCTTTAACCCTTTTCCTACCGGAGACGAGCTGAGCTCGTCGACACAGTTTGTACCCCTCCTACCAAAGCTGTGTTCATCCACCGTGAAAGAAGCACTTCGGGGTGCCGTAAATAAGCTGCCATGATTAATCTTGCTTTGTTCTAACTGGCTTCAACTGACAGAACATTAAAAATTAATGAGAGCAGGGTAAACACGCTCATGGCACGCGTTTTGGTCGAGAAAGGACTGGATTCATGTAAACAAAATTAGAAAATGGCGTCCTCCTCGTGTGTGAGCTGTGCGCGAGTGCCGGAACAGCTTGTTTGCCGAGGCTTCGTTAAATTAATAATTTCAGTTGTCCTCCGAGTGAGGCAGCGAATACACATAGAAGCATGGTTTCTGTAGGCATTCGGATTCAGACGACGATCGCGTATCAACAGTGGACGCCTCAACATGTAAGCTAACACCCACCGGCGCGTCCAAAGATTGTTTTCACGGACTCGTTTCACTGCGCTTTATTTTGTGAATTTCAGGCAGAACTTTTTTGTGTCGAAGAGCGGAGAGGTGAGGCCACTTTCCTTGACGTGTAGTGAAGCCTACGCCCAGCACATTTTCAAATATATATATATTGCCACGCGCGTTTCTTATTTTCGCGTTTGCTGTATTCGGTTTTCGCCCACAAAGACTGTCGGTAACGCTCGGCGCAGACCACGCCTTAGCATTCGAGAAGCTTCGCGATTATAGTAGATCGTCTTGTTAAGATTGCACGCCGGACGCGAACCGACCAGCTAATTCTGGAGCTTGCACGACCAGCAGTGATAAGGCTAGAATGTTCGACGCGTGAGTTATAAAAGCCGGCGCGTTCCAACGATGTCCAGTAGATCGACGGCCGACGCTCTGTTCGCCGCTATCAGTGCCACCGTGTATTGCTGTAATCTTACTTTCAGTTTACCGGCCACAAGTTCGGCCTAATAAACAGCTTCATCTTGGACACGTCGTCTGTTGCCTTCGTCGACGTCACAACCACGTGACATCTGGTGGAGGTGCTGCTTCTTTCATGTACCGGACACCCCCATCAAGTCGTGAACCCAGCCCCAGTCGTGAAGGAGGCGTCGACGTCAACCACGACCAGCGAGTTAGCCGTAGGCAACAAGGTCTACATCCGGAGTACGGCCCTCTGCCCGACAAGACTCGCAAGGAAAAGACCCTGACCTCGACCACGGCGACAATGACGGCCCCTGTGCCACATGCACCGATTATGCTCCGGCAACCGAAGGAGCCACCAACTTTCCGCGGTTCATCACTGGAAGACCCGGAAACCTGGCTCGAGACATACGAGCGTGTCACCGCCTTTAACAACTGGAGCACCGACGACAAGCAGCGACACGTTTACTTCTACCTGGAAGACTCGGCAAGAACCTGGTATGAAAATCGAGAATCATGCCTTCAAACCTGGGATAATTTCCGCAGCGCATTCCTGCAGACGTTCACGAGCGTCGTTCGCAAGGAAAGAGCTGCTTCTTTGCTGGAGACCCGGGTTCAGCTACCAAATGAAAGCGTCAACATCTTCACGGAAGAGATGACTCGACTATTCCGCCTTGCCGACGCTGCGATGGCCGAAGACAAAATACTTCGCCTGCTCATGCGGGGCGTTAAACAAGAACTGTTCGCAGGACTTGTCCGCAACCCGCCCACAACGGTCGCCGAATTCCTCACCGAAGCTACAACTATAGAAGGGGCGCTTGAGATGAGGACAAGGCAGTACAACCGCCGCTCACCGACAATGGACTACGCCGAAGTTCAAGCCCACAGCAGCGACGACCTGCGCGAGACCATCCGAGCAGTCGTGCGTGAAGAGCTGCGTAAGATGTTTCCGGAATCACAGCCTCAAGTAGACTCCATCGCAGATATCGTCAGAGCAGAAATCCAACAATCGATGGGCATTTCCGAGTCAGCGCACCCGCAGCCGCAGGCTAAGAGCTACGCTGCTGCTGTCCGCCGTCCCGCTACCCCTTCCCGCCCTCGTCCAGACGCCACTCCACCGCAGTTCCGTCGTCAGACACCACCGCCGCCACCATCGACGTCATACCGCCCGCCAACCAGCCAGCGCTACGCGCCAAGGAAAACCGACGTTTGGCGCGCTCCTGACAACCGCCCGCTCTGCTACCACTGCGGGGAGGCCGGCCACACCTACCGCCACTGCCAGTACCGACAGATGGGGCTGCGTGGTTTCTCCGTGAATGCGCCGCGTCCGCAGCCAGGTGAACGACCTCGCGACATCGACGACTACATCACCGGAACACAGTGGCAAGAGCGACGACCTTCCCGCTCGCCGTCGCCCGGCCGCTACATGTCACCGCACCGCCGGCAGTACACTGGCCCAAACCGGGGCCGGTCGCCTAGCCCGTATCAGGGAAACTAAGGGCAGCAACCGATGGAGGTGCGGTTGCTGTACGACGAAATGCCGAAGATCCTCCGCGGCCGCCAACGACGACAACGCGACGAGACCTGCAGAACACAACGCGAAGCAGACGAAACCCCGCCGACGAACCCTCGAGGACCGAAGAAACCCTAACGACGCAACATCGACGTAGAGCAACATTTCGACGCAGCCGTGATCCGACGCCGCGACCCAACCGCAACGCACGACGACGAACCAGCGACCTCGACGTTCTCATCGACGGCCACAATGTCACCGCTCTCGTCGACACTGGGGCCGACTATTCCGTCGTCAGTGGGCCATTCGCCACCAAGCTGAAGAAAGTAAAGACCGCTAGGAGTGGACCCGAAATCCGGACAGCTGGAGGCCACCTGATAACGCCGATTGGAGTCTGCACGGCGAGAGTCACCATCAATAACCGGACTTATCCTGCGAGCTTTGTAATCCTAGAAAACTGCTCCAGGGATGTGATACTTGGAATGGACTTCCTAAGTGACCACGGCGCCGTCATCGACCTGAGGTCTGAGTCGATAACACTAACCTCAGACGAAGCACTCCCGCCCCAGGCAACGCCAGGGAACCATGCATTGAATGTGATAGAAGAGCAGGTGACCGTTCCGCCGCGCTCCAGCGTCATTATTTCCGTCGGCACCGAAAAACCTGCGAACCTTGAATGCGTCATCGAGGGCGATCAGCACCTACTCCTGAACCGTCAAATTTGCGTCGCAAGAGGCATCGCCGAATTACGTGATGGCAAAGCAAAGGTACTGCTCACAAACTTCAGCCACGAATATAGGCACCTTAACATTGATACGACGGTCGCCTACATCGAAAAATTCGTGGACACCAGCATTGCTTTCGCCCTCTCCGATGCTACCGAACCTGCTTCGACGACTCGAGGTCCCGGAATAGATTTCGACGTCAACCCGAGGCTCCCGAATCAGAAGCAAGACCAGCTCAAAAGTCTGCTCCTGCAATTTAAGGACTGCTTCTTGTCGTCGTCAAGAATTCGACAGACCCCAGTCGCGAAACATCGTATCATAACCGAAGAAAGTGCCCGACCAATACGTCAGAGCCCGTATCGAGTTTCTACGCGAGAACGAGAAGCCGTAAAGAAACAAGTCGACAAAATGCTTCGCGACGACATCATCCAGCCGTCCAAGAGTCCCTGGGCGTCTTCCGTGGTATTGGTGAAGAAGAAGGACGGAAGCCTACGTTTCTGCGTCGACTATCGTCGCTTGAACAAGATCACGAAGAAGGACGTGTATCCCCTCCCACGTATAGACGACGCCCTGGATCGACTCCACAACGCGAAGTACTTTTCCTCGATGGACCTGAAGACAGGCTACTGGCAGATCGCAGTCGACGAGAGAGACCGAGAAAAGACGGCCTTTATAACACCAGACGGCCTGTTCGAGTTCAAGGTCATGCCTCTCGGTCTTTGCTCGGCCCGCGCGACCTTGCAACGCGTTATGGATACTGTACTGGCCGGCTTGAAGTGGCAGACTTGCCTTGTGTACTTGGACGACGTCGTTGTGTTTTCCGCAAACTTCGACGAACACCTCCGGCGACTTGAAGCTGTACTTCAAGCAATCGAGACCTCCGGACTCACACTCAAGCCAGAAAAGTGCCGCTTCGCGTACGAAGAACTTTTGTTCTTGGGCCACGTGATAAGTAACTCCGGAGTACGCCCTGATCCGCAGAAGACAACCGCCATCGCTACATTCCCGCCACCCGCCGACAAGAAGGCCGTGCGTCGATTTCTTGGGCTGTGCGTCTATTACCGGTGATTTGTCAAAAACTTCGCCCGCATCGCCGAGCCACTAACTAACCTCACCAGGGCCGACGTCGAGTTTAGGTGGGAAACGCCGCAGGAGGAAGCGTTTGAAGACCTAAAACGACGCCTGCAAACGCCTCCGTTACTTGCGCATTTCGACGACCACGCCGAAACAGAAGTGCACACCGACGCAAGCAGCGTGGGACTCGGCGCCGTCCTTGTGCAGAGGACGGAGGGACTGGAAAGGGTTATCAGTTATGCTAGCCGGTCGCTATCCAAGGCAGAGGCCGACTACACCACAACAGAAAAGGAGTGCCTTGCCATCATCTGGGCTACATCAAAGTTTCGCCTCTACCTTTACGGCAGGCCCTTCAAAGTTGTGAGCGACCACCACGCCTTGTGTTGGCTAGCTAACTTGAAAGACCCTTCGGGACGCCTCGCACGGTGGAGCCTGAGACTTCAAGAATTCGACATTACCGTCGTTTACAAGTCCGGGAGAAAACACTCCGACGCCGACTGCCTATCTCGTGCCCCCGTCGACCCACCGCCGCAGGACGACCTGGATGATGACTGCTTCCTGGGAACCATAAGTGCCGACGACTTCGCCGAGCAACAGCGAGCGGACCCAGAACTAAGGGGCCCTATGGAATACCTCGAGGGCAAGAGCACCACTGTTCCGAAGGCATTCAAGAGAGGACTGGCGTCGTTCTTCCTGCGAAACGGAGTTCTCCTAAAGAAGAACTTCTCGCCCATTCGAGCCGAACACCTCCTCGTGGTTCCTTCAGCAGTGAGGCCAGAAGTCCTCCTGGCCCTGCACGACGACCCGACGGCTGGACACCTCGGTGTTTCCCGCACGCTCGCAAGGATACAAGGGAAGTACTACTGGCCACGCCTTGCCGCCGACGTCGCTCGTTACGTCAGGACATGTCGAGACTGTCAGCGACGCAAGACACCGCCGTCAAGACCAGCAGGCTTCCTTCAGCCAATCGAACCACCTCACCGCCCGTTCCAGCAAATCGGTATGGACCTACTGGGGCCGTTTCCTACGTCGACTTGCGGGAATAAGTGGATCGTAGTAGCTACGGACTACCTCACCCGCCACGCCGAAACAAGGGCCCAACCTAGAGGCAGCGAAACCCTACCTAGGTAGCGAAATTCTTCGTTGAAGACATTGTCCTGCGTCATGGCGCCCCAGAGGTCCTCATCACCGACAGAGGTACGGCCTTTACTGCAGAGCTAACTCAGGCCATTTTGAGATACAGCCAAACAAGCCACCGCCGCACCACCGCCTATCACCCACAGACCAACGGCCTCACCGAGCGTCTAAACAAGACCATCGCCGACATGCTGGCCATGTACGTCGACGTCGAGCTCAAGACTTGGGATGCCATCCTTCCGTTCGTGACCTTCGCATACAACACGGCAGTGCAAGAAACGACGCAGCTGTCGCCGTACAAGTTGGTCTACGGACGGAGCCCATCAACGACGCTTGACGCCATGTTACCAAACGTCACCGACGAGGAAAACATCGACGTCACCACCTACCTACAGCGCGCCGAAGAAGCCCGACAACTCGCCCGCCTACGTATCAAGAATCAGCAGGCGACCGACAGCCGCCGCTACAACCTTCGACGACGCTTCGTGGAATACCAGCCCGGCGACCGCGTTTGGGTGTGGACGCCGATACGCCGACGTGGACTTTGTGAAAAACTTCTTCGGCGATACTTCGGGCCATACAAAGTGCTTCGACGTCTAGGCGCTCTGGACTACGAGGTTGTCCCGGACGGCATTACGAACTCTCAACGGCGCCGTGCGCGACCTGAAGTCGTCCATGTCGTACGCCTCAAGCCGTACTACGCGCGTTAGCGAACCTGAGGACTGCACCTATTGCTTTATTATTGTGCTTTCTTGCTTTATTGTTGTTGTTTTTTGTTGCATGCATTTTTTCCCCCCCCGTGTTCCGTTTTAAGCATCGGGACGATGCTTTTCCGGGGGGCATTGCCACGCGTGTTTCTTATTCTCGCGTTTGCTGTATTCGCTTTTCGCCCACAAAGACTGTCAGTAACGCTCGGCGCAGACCACGCCTTAGTGTTCGAGAACCTTCGCGATTATAGTAGATCGTCTTGTTAATATTGCACGCCGGACGGGAACCGACCAGCTTATTCTAGAGCTTGCACGACCAACAGTGATAAGGCTAGAAAGTTCGACACGCGCTGTATAAAAGACGGTGCGTCCCAAGGATGATCAGTTGGTCGACGGCCGTCGCTCTGTTCGCCGCTATCAGTGCCAGTGTGTATTGCTGTAATCTGACTTTCCGTTTACCGGCCACAAGTTCGGCCCAAATAAACAGTTTCCTTTTTGATCCTACCGACTGCTGCCTTCGCCGACGTCACGACTCTACGTTGAATTGGCCGCATCTGGCTGGCATTGATAAAATAGAGGAGGCGCTGCGCGAGATATGGACGCCATTGAAAAACATGAGCTTGTGCTGAACCAAGGGCATTACACCGTCACCAAGGGACCACTGCCAGCGGCAGCACCTTATCGTCGGCACAGGGCTTTTTCGTGCAAAGCGTCGCAGTTCGTGCACAGCGTCGCATTTTCAGCGCAGTCTAAAAAACACTAGGGTCTTTAGAATTGCGTACCTATGTATTTTCTAATAAAAGAACACACGACCTGACACATATTAATGTTGCGCCCCAGGTATGCGTAGTATTTGTTTTTTGATCGAATGTGTTCACAAGTATGAACGCAAACACCAGTTCAAGATGGCTGGGCGTTCAGAAAGTGGTTAAACTTTGGCCGAGTAGCTGAATTGGGTTACGGACAGACAGACAGACAGACAGACAGACAGACAGACAGACAGACAGACCAAAATTTTTGCGTTGAAGTATCCCAAGAAAGACTATCGTCTTTAAAAGGCCGCCGATTACATTTACGGGTGCTGGCTGAAAAAAAAAACAGCTGATAAAGGTTAACGTTAACACGCTTGTAATCTTTTATCTTGTATTCATGATATCTCCATGCTAATGTGTCGGTTAATGCACACGCCACGAGAAATTCCAGTATAATGATTATATATTTTTTTGCAAGAGCTGCACGCGGAAGGACACGCTCCTGCGTTGCAAAGATTTCAGCCTGTGCTTCTCGATGGTTATATTGTACTATATTACCTCTTGTATGCTTCAGAAGAACTTGTGTTTGGCCTAGTTGTTGCTTACTGATCGACATCTTGACCGCAGAAAAAATACGAGGACGGAGGGAGGTGCGACGACACGGGCGGTAAACTTTCAACTCGATTATTCATGGAAAGACGTAGAAATATATAGCAAGTTATGACATGCGCAGGCACAGTTGCATCCGCTCATCAGCCTAGCGGGGCAACGACTTATCGAAGAATCGCATTTCTGATTCAAATAATCTAATAGATGTATCACTGACACAGGCATCACTTTTCTTTCTAATAAAATAGGCTTCTAATAGCTCTCGAGCCGTGTGATCTTGGCTTCTGCCCAGAATCTTTATCCCGTGAAACCGTGGTTCACACGCACAGTCTTTACAGTGCGCTGGCAGGTGCGCCAAATCGTCTTTTTTTAACTTTTGCTCATGTTCCCTGGCTCGATGATTCAGGCACCGCCCCGTCTGCCCTACGTAGGACTTGCCGCACGTCAGGGGGATTTCGTACACGACTCTTGTAGAGCATTTAGCGTACGGCATTGCATGGTTTTTTTTTCCACAGCCGTGCCTTCTTTTAGGTTCTCTGGAGGTACGGGGGCAGAGCCGCGCCAGGTTCAAAGGCGCCGAAAAAACAAGGGGGGGGCACCATACCTGCCTGCTACCTTCCTTTGGTTGTGGCTAACCTTATGTATATAAGGCACCACTTCAGGTCTTACGGAAAAGGTGGTCGTCCTCATCCTTGCCTCACTCCTCGAAACTTTCACCTTCTGCAGGAGAGTTTCCACCACTGGCGTCACCATCAAGTCAGGGAACCGAGCCGTCTTGAGACGGAAAATCTGATTGTCAAATGCATACTGCAATTTGTCAACGCATGACTTCCTGAGAGCCGCCTCTAAACAGAGCAACGCAACTCCCCTTTTAACAATCTTTGACTGGGAAGAGTCATACGGCACCAAACCCTTCTGTGCCCGAGGAAAATACTGCCAGCAGGCATGCCCATTGCCAAAAGAAATACTTAAGTCCAGAAAACGCAGGGTATTCTCAAGTGGAAGCTCATGAGTAAAAGAGAGACCTTTGTCAAGACGTTTAAACATATTCAGAATGGATATCTTTAGATGTAGAAGATATTTTTTATTCCGTCCCACATAGCGATCTGTTTAGGGTGTGCATTGACGAAAATGGCTCGATTCCTTTCCAGAACGCAGTTGGTATCTCGGTGGAACATTTTTTAACGCTTTTAGAGACCTATCTTAATCGCACTTTTATCAGCTTTGACGAACAGCTTTTTTTGCAGAAGCGTGGCATCTGCATCGGGTCGTGTGTTGCGCCGCTACTGTGTAATATATTTTTAGGCTCTATTGACAAGGCGCTTGAGGAGGCATTTAGAAGCAATGCGTGTTTGAACATTTAAAAAATTTTTAGATATATGAATGATTTTTTAATTGTTTTTAATGGGCAAGGAACATTGACTACCTGTGATACCATATTTGAGACGCACGCGCTTACGGGCCCCTCGTATGCTTCGTCTCCGCTCTCTGGTCAGCAGCGCAGTTGACTGCCCAACCCGCCGCATCCAAGCCTTGCTTCCTAGGCCACTTAGGTGTCGGCATGCATGCGCTCACTGACCCACCTTGGTCAAACGTCGGCAAACGTCGCCGCGTTTGCCGACGCTCGCATGCTCAGACTCGCGCAGGCGGCACTTTCGACGAACGTGAGCCACCGTGCTCCGCCGTCGATACGTTTGCCTATCGCGTCAGGCTTCATGCAACAGTCGGTGCGGCAACAACTCGCCATCCTCCATGACGTTTAAGGGCCCTCTTCGGTCTGACGTGCGTGCCGGAGAACAGGCGCGCGACCCTGTCACGGCCGCGCCTGCGTTCGAGCAATCGCGGCTGCACGAAACTGCGGCGCAGCTCCAAAACGTCCTGTTGAAAGCGGCGCGCTCGCAGCCTTGTGCATTAAAGGGAGACACCGAATCCCCGCAGCCAACCACACAGACACCTAAGTGGCCTAGGAGCCTTGCTTCCTAGGCCACTTAGGTGTCGGCATGCATGCGCTCACTGACCCACCTTGGTCAAACGTCGGTAAACGTTGCCGCGTTTGCCGACGCTCGCATGCCTGACTCGCGCAGGCGGCACTTTCGACGGACGTGAGCCACCGTGCTCCGCCGTCGATACGTTTGCCTATCGCGTGAGGCTTCATGCAACCGTCGGCGCGGCAACAACTCGCCATCCTCCATGACGTTTAAGGGCCCTCTTCGGTCTGACGCGCATGCCGGAGAACAGGCGCGCGACCCTGTCACGGCCGCGCCTGCGTTGGAGCAATCGCGGCTGCACGAAACTGCGGCGCAGCTCCTAAACGTCCTGTTCAAAGCGGCGTGCTCGCAGCCTTGTGCATTAAAGGGAGACACCGAGTCCCCCTCAGCCAACCTCACCGAGTAGCCTAAGGGTACCTCTGCCTGAGTACAGCGGTTATTCGGACCGCATGAGTGTCACGCAGTACTTCGAGGCGCTGCACCGTTACCAGCAGGCGATGCGGCTGAACGACAGCGTAATGCTAGGCAGTGTATTGCCTGTATCGCTGACAGCCCAAGCGGCACGGTGGTACAGACTTGTCAGCCACCAAGCTCGTTCGATGGAGGAGTTTAGGGCACTATTCCATGGAGAATTCCTTCCTCCCGACTATGAGCGCCGCATGCGTCGAGAGCTACAGCTTCGAACGCAGCATACCGACGAATCTCTTCTCGAGTACGTCCGGGCTTTGCAGGAGCTCTACCTCCTTGCCGACTCTACGGCATCAGACGCTGAGAAGCTGGAGCGAGCCACTCGCCAGGCTCATGCAACCTTCGCAGCGCCCGTTAACGTAACCTGAAAGCGCTGGCCTCCGATGCGAAGCGTATTCAGGGCGACATACTGGCCGCGATTGCCTACCGCCCGCCGCCACCGCTGTCCGCTTCTATCGAGCCCCGTTGTGCGTGGGCTGGTGGTGACTTGTCGCCCCGTAATCCCCCGAGTCACGAGGCGGCCTCGGCCGCGAGAGAAGACGCGCCAGCTGTCAGGATTGCCGTTGGGTAGATTTGAAAAGGAGCCACAATTCAAGCTAAAAGTTGCCAAAGTAGCCATGCCATTTAACTGTATCGCCAAATTTGTCGCCAAATGGAAGAAGGCGTTATTATGACTAGAATTTTTACAAAATAGATGTGATTCTGAGTATGCAAAACAAAAATAGAAATAAGACCATATTTCTTTCCATCTTGCTTCAAGCCACAGGTGAGTTGCAAACAGAGGAGTTATTTATTTATTTAATAGTGTACCGCAAGGCCAAGAGCATCGCTGAGGAGAGTGCATAAGCAGAAAAAAAATGAAAAGCATATAGCGTGTAAAAAATAACAATGAACACACTACTAAGCTTCGGGTTTTACAAAACATAATGATCTCAGATCGATAACCAAAGGGATGACCCATAGTGCGGCGATAAAATAAGAGTGTCGTGGAGCACGCTTCGCTGGTAGGTGGATGGGTGAGAAACTTTCTTGTTGTCCCGCAAGGCGCACGTTAGCGCGCAGCGGGTGACTGCCACGTCGGGAGCGCCAGGCCAAGCCTGTCAATGATATATCATATATGAACCTATAAATATTCGTAACAAGTGACGGCTTCTGAAGCGACGCTGTTCAAGAGCTAAAGAGGCAGAATGTTAGTGTTCCAGAGTACGAGTAACTGCATTTTCTGGCATTTCGTTGCACGAATCATATTTTGCACCCGATTGCGCAGCAACTATATCGTATGAGTATAAATTTAGCGCGTCTGTGTATATTTATGGAGGAGAGAGTTTTTGTCACAGACAGGGTAATTTTGGAGCATTCCCGCCACCAAGTCAGTGGGAACACTAAACGTTTAAGCACTTTTTTCTTTGAAACCGCAGACCTCAATCGATTGCTAGATTTACCACAATAACAGACCAGCCCCATTTTAGGGCTGATATTTGTTTGGCGGAGTGGTGCTTTGGTGCGCGTGAGCCTGCTGCTGGGGCCAAGACATGCGAACGCATTAGCTTACGCGACAGAATAGGTTGAAAATAGTGGCTGATCTTTAGACTCTCTTGTTCTTTTACCTGCAAATAAGAAAATTGGCTACTAAATGCGCCTGAATATAATTTCAATGTAGCCAAAAAGTAGCCATGGCACCAACCTCAAATTTTTGTAGCCAGACGGGGTCCTAAATTAGCCAATTTGGCGTAAAGTAGCCACCAACGGCAACCCTGCCCGCTGTGTCGGACCGCGCACTCTACCCGTACTCGTAAGCCCGGGCGTGCCCCTTCGCCCTTCAGGGAGAACGAGTACGGGACCCCCGTGCCCCACATACCCAGGAATTCGGGACCTCGCTTTTAGTTCACCGTTTTTCACACCACGTGGCGTACAGACCTTCAACTTTCAAAATTGGCGCGATGACGCCGGCCCCGCGGCAGACAAAACGACAATACATACGTAGAAAAATTGGCCGCGTATCTGCGTGCTTCGCTGCAAATGTCGTCGAAAGACGATAGTCTTGTGCCGACTGCACTGCATGAGCGGCATGAGTACCACAATTTAATAGCTGGGCTAGCCGCTGGGCTCGTTTTTCGGACGTTTTCCGGGCACGCTTAGACGGACGCCGGCGTTTATCCGCTGAAATTTGGTCGTCGGTCTTTTCTCTGCGTTCTCTGATGATGTCTTGTAGAGTGGGTCGTATTTCATCAAGCGGCCATATATGTTTTGCCTTGCCTGAGACAGCGCTCTTCTACGATGAATCAGCCGCATCTGTCTGGCATTGATAAAACAGAAGAGGACGCCATCTACAGCGCTACCGGGCAACATCAGCTTGTGTTGAACTATGCTGCTGCCAGGTGGCAGCACCACAGCGTCGTTAAATCACTGGGCGGAGACTTGTTTTGTACACAGCGGCGCATTCTCAGCGCCGCGTAATAAACACTAGGATCTTTGTAATTACGTATCTATAGATTTTGTTTTAAAGGAACACTGTGAATAGTACTAAGGTATTGATGTTGTGCCTCAGGTATGCGTAATATTTGATTTTTAATTGCCCACGCTCACCCGTATGAACACATGCTTCTCGGTCAAGATTGGAGGTCGTAAGGCAGGGGGTTAAACTTTGGCCAGCTAGCTGAATCGTGCGACGTGCCGACAAACAGAGAAACAGACAGACAGACAGACCAAAATTTCTCCGTTTAGGTATCCCAAGAAAGACTATCGTCTTTAAAAACCGACTATCGCCAACGAGAGCGAACCGTGATCGCTAACTGATAAGAGCAAGGCGTACGGCAGGCGGTCGGCTGGTTGTTCGAAAGTGAATCAGCAGTTCTTTTTCAACGAATGCGTGTACACAACTCACTTGGCTTTGCTTGAAAAACACTAAATATCGAAAGGGCGTGCGGCCCTATTCCTCTCGTCCTTTTAATATATTTCGTGCGATTTTGTAGTCGACGGCCCCCGCGGTTTCTTGGAGAAAGTAAGGACGTCCTTTCGTCGCTGCCGTTTTCTTAATCTAAAAAAGCTAATTTCAAGGAAATACCATCCTATGAGATGGTGATGGTTTGACAATATGCAGAGACAGACTTAACGTCCCTGATATTTGTTGGCGTCACTTTACAAATGAATTATTTTGGGGTATAGCGTGAAGGCAACAGGCCGTGCCATATTCACTGCCAGTGCCGCTATTTTTTAGAGCTCAAGAAGGAGCAGAAATAAAGGCCGGTGTTGATTACAGGCACGAGATTGCTGAATTACCTTCTGAAATTAAGCGTTTTAAAAAAGACGCTTTAATTTAAACAACGCTCTTTGCGTTTCTAGCGCACATAATAAAACACATCCGAAATAATATTGTCATTATGTACATGTCATGCTATACAGCTCGTCTTCGCCTCTTTGCTAACTGTTCGTGAAAGCGTAATGAAACCAATTATATTGATATATACGACCATCCGCCGCGGTAGTGTAGCGGTTACAGCGCTCGGGTTCCGGCCCGAAAGTTGCATGTTCGATCCCGGCGGCGGCGGTCGCATTTCGATGGAGGCGAAATGCTATATGTGCGATGACAGTGCACGCTAAAGAACACCAGATGATCGCAATTTCCGGAGTCCTCCACAATGGCGTCCCTCATAATCATATCGTGGTTTTGTGATGTAAAACCCCCGATAATATTTGGATGTACACGACCGTAAAAGCGCCTTGTTGAACTGTCTATGCGGTCTGCACAACGGCATCAGGTCTTGGTTTGAGACCCGGCTATTTCGGCCCGTTTTATTTAGAACGAGGAAAGCGAACAAGCGAGTTTGAAGTTAGCGCTCGTCTGGTTTCCTTGCTGCTATTTGCGTCATTGTTTCTTTGCGCGTACTTAGATTTTTACATTGTAATGTTTCTTCCAAGGGCCCTTGCTAGGACCAATTTAATACTTGCATGACGTGTTATCGGTGAGTCTTTAAAGCAGGGGTCTCAAACTCACTTCCATCAGCGGGCCGCAATCACGCAATTTAGTCCCGCAAATGCCGGGGCAGAGAAGATGATAAAGCGGGTGCAAATTGTCAGCAAGCGTTGCGTTTCAATATCTCATATACAGGTCGTTTCTGAAAATGTCGATACCGATCTCCAAAATGACTAAAATCTATATATATACCCCATAAAATGTACGGGCGGATGACTGCCGCTATAGCCCAGTTGGAAGAGCATCGGACCCGTTATCGAAGGTCGCGAGGTTCGGTCCCTGCCAGTGGCAAGTTATCTTTTAGTCCTATTTTCTTTCTTCATAGTTAAATTACAATTACTACTATTAACATCCTCTGTACTTTCCATGGCATCAATATCTGTAAGTTCTCATTAATATTGTGTCCAACAAAGCAAATCGAGCCCTTAAATTTCCACTTCTTTCCTGAGTTTCGGTATGGTAATTTTAAGTGTTTTGATGAAGACAAATTGCAGAAATTAGGGTCTGATTAGCTCTGCTTACAACAGTGATTCCACTTCTGCGCCAACTGCGCCAAAGTGCGTCAAATCAGATTTACTGCACCATCCTGATAATATCAACGGAAATTGCGCCAAACTGCGCCAAAGTCTCAGATTTGGGGGGGGGGGGGGTCGTATATCACCAGTAATAGCCACGCCGGCGCGTAAAAACATGTGCAGCGTGTTCTCGGGGCGGCCAAAGTCACAATCACGTACCAAGAATTATTCGCCTGAATAAACAGTAGTCGCGCGTGCATCCCAAGTAATCCACGATGCTATGCTCGGTGCCGATGCATCTTCTGTTGTGCAAGTCGGCCTGAAGGCACACGCGCTCCGCAGAGGCTCGCGACGTTTTGGCCAATCGGTAGCGTGTAAGTGTGGCGGCGATTCATCGGTGGACGTCGTCCGTTCCAGAAACGCTGCTGATAGCTCGTTTCAAGAGTCGTACTGCACGTAATTAAACCAATTTTCACTAATAACTACACGCCGCCAGAATGTTTGTCACGTCTATTTCTGGACATCGCGGAATGAAATCTGGGAACACCATAGGAATAGATACAATGTTACACCTTCGCCCCTCGCTTTCCAGGATCAATAGCTGATGGTTAAAAAAATTATAAAATCACGGTATCGCATTCATATATTAAAAGAACTCATTGTTGGGCTAGTTGGTTGCTGATTTCGAAAAAATAATTAGAGGGCAAACACATGGCACATTCACACACGCCCACACACTCAGGTGCGTGTTTGGTGCCTGGGTGCGTGCGTGTGTGAATGTGCCGTGTGTTTGCCCTCTAATTATTTTTTGAAAATCGCATTCATCGCTTCGTTCTGGGGGGTGCGAGGCTGCGTCGCTCGAAGGGCGCAGTCGTTGGCGCGCGCTATCTCGAGGCATTGCTGTGCACTGGCGAAAGAAGCGCATCACTCCGCCGTCTCTGTGTGCCGTGCCGTGGTCGCCTCAGACTTTTCGAGGATCACATTGAGGCGGCTACTACTGCGCTGCCACCCCGACGACCGTGTGGCCAGGATGGAACCACCGACCCGGCTGCCTGACCGGGGTCTCACCAGGAGGGAGAGATCCCTGCTACTGCGTTTACGCATCGGCTGCTCCTGGCCTGCGGCCGGAGTCATCGGCTTGGCAGAGCCTCGTCCCCTGCGTGCACTGCGTGCGGGGCGGACGAAACCATTGCGCACCTGCTGTGTGTATGCCCAGCACTTCAAGCACAACGAGCCACCTTGCTCGCCACACTCCGTAGCCAGGGTATACCCGCGGCTACACAGCGGGACCTCCTCTTCCCTACACGGCACCACACCCGGGTCTTCAAGGCGGTTCTTCGCTTCCTTGGGGACACTGGACTGGACAACCGGCTATAATAGCCGTCCGCCGCGTCCTCGGTTATGGACGCCATTTTCTCTCTTTTTTTTTCTCTCTCTCTCTTCTCCTCTCTTCTACACATCTTTAATGCCCTCTCCCCCCTTCCCCTCCAGGCGCTGAGCCGTGCTCCCAACTCGGGCTGCAGGAATTGCGCCTTTTCCTTTCCTTACCCTCTCCTCCTCCTCCTGTGCTTTCAACGCTTACTTCGCGTTTAAAGAACGGACAACACGAAAACCGCTTCGGCACGTAGAGTGGCCATATTCCCATTAACCAGCGTTCTGTTTAGTTACGCGAGATCGGGTACAAAATAGCTGCTGGCCTTGCTTCGTGTAACAATACAATTTGTTCGTTTCGCTTAAGCTCGAAGCAGTCAATGCGATACCAACTAGTTGTATTGTTATACGAAGTAAGGCTTGACGTCATCCGCGAGAAGCGCTAGTGGCGGGGTCGCCATTTTGAAAGTCACTCGCTAAAAGCTTTCTGCACGCGCTGTATTCGAGACCCGTACGGCGACTTGGATGACTAGAGACCTCCGGAACACCTCTTGCACACCGATGTACAGTCGCGGCCACTGTTATGGTGCATTCAGACGACAGACCAAATCCGGATGTAGAGGCGTGGACGGCGCGTCACGTGACCGCACATCAGCGATTCTCCTCATCCCTGCCTCGCCCGCGTCGCTCGCGGACGGATGAGCCCAACTTGTTTTAGATGTGAAGCATCTGATGGCGAAGCTTAATCCGGTGGTGGTGGTGGTGGTGTGCCGCGTGACCACCCTTACTGCGCATGCGCAAACCCTTTCAAAAAAGAATAAAAAACCTCCTCTCCCCCTCTCTCTCCTCTGGCATCCCTCGCCGCGGTAACCATACCCTCACTGCGCATGCGCCTTCCCTCCTCTCTCCTCCCTGCTACGCTCCCCCCTCTCCTCTAGGCATCCCTGCCTGCGGCGTCCACACTCCCACTGCCCATGCGCGTCCCCCCCTCTCTCTCCTCTCCTACGCTTCCCCCCTCTCTCCTCTAGGCATCCCTGCACGCGGCGGCCACACTCCCACTGCGCATGCGCGTCCCCTCCTCTCTCTCCTCTCCTACGCTCCCCCCTCTCTCGCCTCGCGACGCCGACGCAGGCAGCGTCTGCTAGCGAGTTTCTTGGTTGAAAAAACCGACTGCTCGCGCTGCACAACCGTTCACTGGCCACCCAGTATATATGGCAATGGATCTTGACCTGCAATGTGGTGCCGGTGAGAGATTTCTCCAGTGCCTTGTTGAACAATAAAAATTCGCAGCGTGCGCGTTAACTAAAAGCGGACTGCGGGTCTCTGTGTGAAGTCGGAGTCTTCTGTCTCTCATTGCCCATTATGGTGCATTCAGACGACGGACCGAATCCGGATTTGTCGTGGACGCGCACGGCTAATCCGCGGATGATCCGCCTGCAGGCGCATCCACACGACGGACGGTGCCCCAGGATAAAACAGCCGGATTACTCTCGACCGCAGCCTCTCCGCTGACCTGCAGCCGCTGCCAGCAGACCGGTTTTAGAGTATTCAACATGGCGGCCTCCAGAACGCGAAGCGCGCCGTGCTTTTAGAGTGCTTTGACAAGCATCGAGCATTGTGGAGGGCTGTGATTTGTTTCGGTGAAAACGGTGTTGTGGGCGGAATGGCTGGATTGGAAGAAAAACCTGCTTTACTAGAGCTGCTGAAGACTGACCTCGCTGCGTTCGCACATGTTGCACCGCGTACGAAGGAAGGATACAGTGATCGCCGATATCGGCAGTTTTTTGTTCTTTTGCGGATAACAGGTACCGACAGTGCACATTGCAATGCTGCACATTGTTTCCTTCTCTTGGCTCGCATCTTTGCCGTATAATCAGTGCTCAAACACTGGCCGTGTTCTGAGACTGCCGCCATCGGCGACAACGCCGCTTTGCCTGCCCCAGAATCCTGCGTGTGCGATGATTAAAGCGACAAGTTACCTTTAAACCCGTCAATCAGCGCGCATTAAAAGTGGTGGATATCTCATAGGTGATCGTCTTAGAATACGGCCCCGGAAATAACCTGAACTAAGCGCCAGCAGAGCTGAAATCACCTGCAAGGACAGCCTTACGGCTCGAGCAGAAGAAAAGTGTACTGGTTGCCAGCTTGTGTGCCCGCTAAAGCTGCGGCGTTCCGCCGCCAGAATCCCGATGTGAAAAACAAGTTGGGCTGATCCGCCCGCGAGCCACGAGGACGAGGCGCGGAGGACAAGAATCGCTGATGTGAGGTCACGTGACGCGCCGTCCGCGACTCCACATCCAGATTCGGTCCGTCGTGTGAATGCACCATTAGCAGCGATTGGCATCTTCCAGTAGAAACACCGCTCCATCCCTGCGTGCTTTGCGCCTCGCCAGTTTTCTCTCCTGCGCAACGCTGCGATGAGCGCCAGCTTCAACGCCGCCGCCAGTGTAAGCGTTAGCGCCCGCTGCTTCACATCTACACATGGTTCCCTTTAGCGGGAGATGGTGTAATTTTTTTCACACCGGGATTCTGGCGGCGGAAAGCCGCAGCTTTAGCGGGCAAATAAGCTGGCAACCAGTACACATTTCTTCTGCTCGAGCCGTACGGCTGTCCTCACAGTTTATTACAGCGCTGATGGCGTTTAGTTCAGGTTATTTCTGCGGCCGTATTCCAAGGCGGTCACCTTTGAGATATACGTATCTCACTTTTAAGGCGCGTTGATTGGCGGGTTCGAGGGTAGGTTAGTTGTGGCTTTAATCGTTGCACACGCAGGATTCTGAGGCAGGCAATGCGGCGGTGTCGCCGATAGCGGTAGTCTCAAAACACGGCCAGTGTTTGAGCACTGATTATACGGTAAAGATGCGAGCCAAGAGAAGGAAACATAATTTGCAGCATTGCAATGTGCAATGCTGCAAACTGCCAATATCGGCGATCACTGTATCCTCCCTTCTTACGCGGTGCACCACGCGCGAACGCAGCGAGGTCAGTCTTCACCAGCTCTATTAAAGCAGGTTTTTCTTCCAATCCAGCCATTCCGCCAACCACACCGTTTTCACCGAAACAAATCACAGCCCTCCACAATGCTCGATGCTTGTCAAAGCACTCTAAAAGCACGGCGCGCTTCGCGTTCTGGGGGGCCGCCATGTTGAATACTCTCAAACCTGTCCCCTGGCAGCGGCTGCAGGTCAGCGGAGAGGCTGCGGTCGAGAGTAATCCGGCTGCTTTGTCCTAGGGCACCGTCCGTCGTGTGGATGCGCCTGCAGGCGGATCATTCGCGGATTAGCCGTCCGCGTCCACGACACAAATCCGGATTCCGTCCGTCGTCTGAATGCACCATTAGATGCAACACGGCGCGCGTGGGCCGCGTTCCGCTGAGCGCGTGGGCGCGCTCAGCGGAGGCAGATATAGCTGCGCGTCGTCTGAGCAGACGACGCGCAGCTAAATCTGCCTCTGGAACTGATTGCGCTTGCGCCGCAATACTTCGCGCGGCGCCCGTCGTCAGCGGAGCGCGGCCACCCGCTCCGTGTTGCATCTAACAGTGGCCGCGACTGTACGTGCAGCACGAACGGCGCGTACGAACGGACCTCCAAAATGGCGCGGCGATGGTATTGCCGCCTTGCGGATGTAGGCTCAGTGGCCGCTCCAGGGAGAGAAGCACTTTTCGCACTGTCTGTACGCGTTGAGAGCACAACACGTAGAAGGGTATACGAGCCGTCTGTGATGCCTGCCAAAACAGCGCGCGCCAGCGATCGCGACCACGCCCTTACAGTCAACGTTCAGTGTTGCTGCTCTAGCGACACAACCCCCCCCCCCCACCGCCCCTCCCTTTGCGTTCTTTCATGCTCTTTGAAGACGGGTGGGGCGTTCCTTTCCGTTTGAGTAGCAATCGATGGCAGGCCTGGCACGCGCGGTGATGTTATCGGATGCGGCCTCCGTGCAACGGAGATAGGTCGGCTCTCTTTATCTCTGCTTCAGCTGCGTTCGTCGCCCCCGCTCGCGCGCTTTTACCCGAGTGTAAAACGTACGATGCGCTGGGGGATGTTATCGATTTGGACATTACACAAAACATGACGGCGGCGGCAAAAGTCGAGAATGTCCATATAACTGCTATCGCAATAAAAACAAAATGGCTGTCGCCTTCGAGTCGTCTTAGGCGAATGCATAAGGTATCCAGTGAGTTTTATTTTATTTATCATTTTTTTTGTTTTGCTATGTTTTCTAGAGGGCAATACACGGCGTTTTCGGTGTACAAACAGAATTCCCTAGCCATATACAACTTCACTGCAAAAGGACAACGAAGTTTGTTAAATCATGTAGTCCACCGTTGAACGAACTTCCTGACATTTTCGCGGAAGCTCGATTGAAGCGGATGTCCATATCCGGGCAACCCTGCGCATGCGCAAATGATAGTCCGGAAGCACTGTGAGAATGCTGTTGCTCCAGCCCAGAGAGGCCTCAGAGAGAGGGAAAGGAGTGTCGGAGGAGGTTGGCTTTATGAGGCTAGCTAAGTGACGTCATGTCACGCCCAGCAATATAATCGATCGTGAAGAAAAAGAACCTCTCTTTCTCCGTCGGAGTTGTCTTAGGGCAATGCATTGGGGACAGTGTGAGTCTCTAGCGTTGAGGCATTGTTGTACGTCGCAGCGATTGTCTACAATGTTTGCTGATTATCACATACATGTATTTAGAATGTTATTTCTTAAAGTACGATTTTATTGAACCGGTATTGTGTTTATATCCTACGAAAATAATCGCTGAACAAGTTGTCCCAAAATGCTCAACCGCATGACGCCCTCATTTCTGCATCATCGAGTGAAATAGGGAGTGTTCCTGAGATGATTGGCTCCTTGAGATTTGCAATGAATCGAAATAATTCTAGCTCTTCACAAGTGCCCCAAAATAATTATTCAGGTCCTTGAATGTAAATGCAACTTGCTTCCCCTGTGTACTCTAGGATGTTAGTTGCTCCATCTGGGAGCACTCCAGAGTGCTCCCAGATGCTAAATTACCTGCTCCAAAGCGCTCCAAAATGGAAATTTTTGCTGCTCCAAAGTGCTCCACAATGAAAGTTTTGCTGCTCCCAAAATTGCTCCAAATCAGAAGACCTCGGTAGCATCACTGTTACAATATCCCTATTATGATTCCCACGAAAGTATAACTTAGTGATATCTGCATGTATTTTAAATTTAGCCTTGTTATCACTGCTTGCGATTTTGTCAATGTACATTATAATAAGAAAATTCAGAGCCATTCTACTCTGTGAAGTTGTGCGACCAACGTAGCTGTTTGGTACGGCACAGCGATATCACTGCACGGGATACCATCACCATCACGGACAAGAAGCATCGCGCCATCGTTTTAAGCCCCCCCTCGTTTTCTTTCTTTATGGCGAAGAAAGACTCGCCGAAACCTCGCTTTGTCCCCGGCGAAACGATCGGCAGCGTCGTCGCCATCTTCTAGCCGGTTGCGCTCGGCGTCTCGGGCGCGTTCTTTCTCGCTGCTCTCGGCGTCTCTCCTCGTAAGCTCCTTGTTCCTCGGGCGTACCAATGCCGCTAAATGGAGGTGACGATATCGGAGTAAGAATGACCCCCGCAGACGCTCGTGTGATTCGCTGCGACGGTAGAGGTACGCGACAAACACGTGTCCAGTTGCATGGCAGGCCTACGTGGCACCTGGCTCCTCTCTCGTCAGCGCCCTTCGCCCCTCACCCAGCACTCGCCCCTTGTACTCAGATTCAATTTTCTCGAAGCGACTTTTTTGTACACACTCTGTAAACGCACGCACTATTTGGCCAGAAGCTAGCGTATAACAGCTCGTTAAAAAATTCCAGTATGCTTACCCGGTGCGCACCACATTTATCCTTTTTTTTTAGGCGCCAATCTCCTTAGGGTGTGGGTCGTTCCCTCCTCTGTATAGTAAGTTGTAGTAGCCACTTCTAGTTAAGTTTAAGAATTGCTCACTAGATGGCGTTGTGTGTATACCTCCTTGGAAATAATATCACTGGATGGCGTTAGTGGTTTTAGTATAGTTGACGATTAAAGAGGATAGATGGCGCTGTTATAATTGGGATCGTCGGGTCGACGCGGTACTCGGAGTCGAGCATCGGAGGTGGATTCCATCGTGATCAACGGTGAGGTGAACTTCACCAGAGAGGAGGTAGTCAGCTCCACAGTGCTCTCGTGTGAGTCGCATGCAAAACCAGGGCAGCCGGTATCTGCGGAGCATGCGGCGGCTCCGGTACTCACGGCAGCAGAACCCATAGCCAAGGACGCGTGGCTCTCACAACTCACAGCAGCGTTCTGTGGCGATGCATGCGGAGGCGAAGCGTTGCGTCGAGCAATGGTGTGGACTTCGGCGTCTGAGTTGGTGGCATCGTCTTCCTCTGTCGTGGAACGCGAACTGGCGTTGTCGCTGAGGCTGGGAGTGCCCGGAACACAAGTCGGCGACGCTCGTGCCCAGCTCACGATCGAACACCCAGGATCATGCAAGGACGTGACACGTGTTGTCACGTTTTTGCATGTTCGAGTGTACGGGGGGGGATTCACGGTTACCCGAATGATCCCTCCGAGCTTCGCCCACTCACCATCATTCACTTCGTGGATATGCTGTGATTTTTTTTTTCAGTCTGGGCATTCCATTTGCAAACATTATAATCCGAGTTCGGCGTTGTAAATCAAAAGAGAACGAAGCTTGTGCTATGCCTCTAATATGTTCAGTTGGTTTACACAGCAAAGTACTTGCGAGAAGCCCTAAGAATAAGATGACTGCTTTTTTTTTCTTTACTCCAAGAGTTATTTAATTTAAGGCCTTGGTGGCGAAGACGAGCAAGTTCATTCGAGTCATTTTAATGGAAACCACATTGAGCGGGCTGTATAACAATATGAATTACTACGAATATACATACTAATTGTCGTTTTTTGCCCTCCCACTTTTGACAGAGGGGGGAAAGGGAAAAGTGGGCAAATGTCTCCTCGCTGCTCCCCCTCCTGCCCATCCAAGTAAATAAGCCTGTGCAAATGGTGTAAGTTTTAATTTTATTTCGATATATGTGGGCGATTATAACGTTAACCTACCCCGCTTCGCTTCCGCATCGGTCGCTAGCTCCTTATGATTGGTCGAATATTTGTGGGTCATGCGCACAGCATTTGCTCGTAACGCGAAGTAACAAATGCAGCGAAAATGACCCAGTGTTAATAGCGACTTATGCATGACTACGTATAACGTTAGCGAATAAATTAATTTCAATACTGTAAACACTTGTCCTTCGGTTTTTCGCAATTGGTAAACATTCGTAAGTGCTCAAGATCGCCTGCTTCTCACGCGACATCCCAAATCTGCGAAAACTAGCCGCTGATAACCGAACGGTGTCTCATTCTAAGCGGGATTCACGATGGTAGCGTGCCGGTCACTTCGCCAGCGGCTACTGGCGAGATGGATTGATATGCGTATAATACATAGTTTCAGCTGTAGTGTAATGATGTACCATTCGTCCAAGTATACAACTCTCTGTGAATGCTTTTTTGCCGAGAGTGACGGAGAGACCGAAATAAACATTATTCGGAACAGGTGACAGCTTTCGCAAGTGGGGGGCAGTTTTGTTAGGTCAGTAATGAGATATCCCTTTAGCGCGTAATGAGACCCTATTTAGCGCTAACCTCCTTTGGAATGCTGGAGTGCAAGGCGCGAAAGCGTAGCGAACACGGTTCGCACCAGAGAGAGCCTACAGTGCGTCTTCGTAAGACAGGCACGACAATCTTCGCAGCAGAAGTGCAAGATAGATGTAGCATAAAATTTCATGATTTATTTAGGTGATTGCTGTGTTGAAGTAAAACACTGGCTCTCGCAACCTTGGTAGATATGCCCATGTGTAATGCCCTGCCAACATGAGATTAGAAAACGTATCGGCCAATTGACACAGCTGTTTTGTCCTTATCTTAGCGTATTCATTACTGCTTTATTGGCAATAAAAAGGTTACAGGTATATTTCTCCAAATAAAAATCCTTTCGATACTGCTGTCCTTAGCATTTTATTGAATGAATTATAATGTTACGGCTTTCGTGGAACGTGCGTATATTTCTACAAAAGTTACCCATTACAACGGGATCAGTCAGTGGAAATAGCCTATACCCAGACTGAGTTTTACGAAGTAACTACACTGTACGCCAAGGCTCAGCCCTTGGACCAATATCCTTCCCATTAAACACGAACCACTTTTTCCGTTCAGTAAAGAAAAAAAAACATGGCTGATCCCTCCATTGGATTCGGTATCACACGAGAGTAAAATGTGTCTTTACAAAAGTATTTGAATGTTTAACGTACATTGATGTAAGAGAGCTTGCACAATGTTTATTGGTATTTGGCACCTATAGCACCATTTAACGTAGATGCACCCACGTTTACGCTTGGTGGTACATATCTTTATCCCGACGACTAACGTCCGTGATCAATGATTAAACAAACCCTTGTGGCAGCTGTAGCAGCTAACGGTGAGAGCGTAAACAGAAAAAGCGGTGTGATGGCCACAAGAGCGTCGTTGAGTGGATGCAATACTTGGGATAACGTTGAAAAGTGATCCAGTTATTCCATAATCTCCAGTAATCCGCCATGACTGAAAATAGCCCGTCAAAAATCCGCTAGCCGCTAGACAAATTTCTTTCCCGTCAGAATAAAATAAAATCCGCCAGATTTAGCGGAAAATCCGCTAAATTGGCATCACTGTTACCCACAACCTCAGCAGAAAAAGTTATCTTTTTGACGTCCAAATGTGTGTGTGCCATCGCGGACGGTTCATAAATGAAAAGTGTCCCTCTCCCAAAGGCATGTCGTCTTGATGCTGAATATGAGGGCAAAAGAAAAAAAAATTACACCATCTCCCGCTAAAGGGAACCATGTGTAGTAGTGAAGCAGCGGGCGCTAACGCTTACACTGGCGGCGGCGTTGACGCTGGCGCTCTGTCACGGATTCGGGCGGACCCGGGCAACGGACTCAGTCAAAGACTCGGAGTGAAACACAGCAAATATTTATCAAAAAACTAAGAAAACACGTGGCACTCTGAAAATACACAAATGTACAGAATTAACTCATAAAGTCACTTCCAACTCAAACCAGCAACCTACTCCATAACTAAACTGCCCTACTCTTCGCCTGTCACTGCAGTCTTATAACAACTATACCGCGTTGGGCCGGCCTTACTTGACCCTAGTTGCCAATGTCCAAAGTCGCCGTTCCCGTTGGGTCAACAGTCGTAACCCGTGATGCCTTCACCCTTCTTGGTGTACACTCCGAAGCCCGGCAGGCCAGTCGTAGCCTGTCCACATGCAGGCCGCCGTACCGCTGGCTTGACCGCTAGGCCCGTTAGGCCTAACGTCGTCGTCGGCGCGTTGACCCGGCGTGGTGTCCCAGCGCTGACGTGGCACACCGGGGATTGCCTTTGGTGGCCTGCAGCAGAAGGGGGCTTGCTCCGGGAACGTCCGTACTTGCCGGGCGCGGTAGCTGCATCCCCGAGGAGCCTTGCTCGAACGTCGTCGAGTACGCCGGCCACACCTCGGGACGCCCGCGTCGCCGGCAGCCGACTCGAACGCCCGTCGCTCCCGTCACCAGGCCATCAGCTGGCGATCCAGCCTCCCGCTTCGCAGTCCACGCAGACAATGCCAGCTCACACCACTTCGTCTTTCTTTTCGGCTCGGATCGCGTGCCTCGAGCGCTCTGGAATCTGCGCGAGCATGCGCTCGGGCCGTAGCGGGGACCTGGAACGCTTCGTCGTCCTCCTCTTCTTTTCGTCACAGGGCTCTTACTCGTGACACGCTCATCGCAACGTTGCGCAGGAGAGAAAACTGGGGAGGCGCAAAGCACGCAGTGATGGAGCGGTGTTTCCTATGGGAATATGTCAATCGATGCTAATGGGCAATGAGAGACAGAAGACTCCGACTGGACACAGAGACCCGCAGTCCGGTTTTAGTTAACGCGCACGCTGCGAATTTTTATTGTTCAACAACGCGCAGGAGAAATCTCCCACCGGCACCACCTTGCAGGTCGAAATCCATTGCCATATATACGGAATGGCCAGTGAACGGTTGTGCAGCGCGAGCAGTCGGTTTTTTCAACCAAGAAACTCGCTAGCAGACGCTGCCTGCGTCGGCGTCGCGAGGCGAGAGAGGGGGGAGCGTAGGAGAGGAGAGAGAGGAGGGGACGCGCATGTGCAGTGGGAGTGTGGCCGCCGCGTGCAGGGATGCCTAGAGGAGAGAGGGGGAAGCGTAGGAGAGGAGAGAGAGGGGGGGGACGCGCATGCGCAGTGGGAGTGTGGACGCCGCGGGCAGGGATGCCTAGAGAGAGGGGAGAGCGTAGGAGGGGAGAGAGGAGGGGAGGCGCATGCGCAAGTGAGGGTGTGGTTGCCGCGGGGAGGGATGCCTAGAGGAGAGAGAGGGGGGAAAGGAGGTTTTTATTTTTTTTTGAAAGGGTTTGCGCATGCGCAGTAAGGGAGGCCACGCCGCACACCGGATTAAGCTCCGCCATAAGATGCTTTACACCTAAAAAACGCCAGGCCTTGTTTTGCGATGGCCCGTGCCACCAAGCCTCAAGACTTCAGGCAGCATCTCTTAAAGGGGCCCTGCAACACTTTTTGAGCATGGTCAGAAAACGCTGCCGATCGCTAGTGGAGGCTCCCAACAGCACGCGAGCCAAATATTAAAGCGCTGCACGCGGCCCGCAATTAACAATAAATTCTTAAAGTCAGTTAAAAATAGGTTTTTCTGCTCTCGACAAATGATTCTGTATAAAATAAAACCTCAATAATTCGAACTCGGTTAATTACAGTTTATTCGAGCTGACGCACCGGTCCCGGCACAGCCCTGCGTATTTGTATGGGCGAAAACTCCCGATACTTCCAACGCGTCTGTATCCACAACGGTTAATTCGAACTAGCATGCCCTGCTTTTCATAGCTTCTCGCAGAAGCCGGCCCAGTGTGATCCCAATGTGCTGCAAAACCAAACCAAATGAGATTTACTAGAGATGCAAAACAACGAAACAGACTCATTTCTCAGCAGATGAGAATTCTAACGCTGTACTCGACCACTTGGCCAAGCTGCAAGCGATGCTCATGTAGTCGCGACAGAAGAAACGCACGCAAATACAAAAACTAATTACTTTAAATCTTGACTGCGTTAACTCTGCCATTTAAATAAAAAGCGTCATGTATTTCGACTTAGGCCCCGCTGCTCAGATAGTGCATTTCAGTGCTTGTTACTGGCGTATCACTGATTGTTTAAATTATGTTCACTGTCAGAGCTCCGTATACTTCATTTTCGAAATCACCTGCCACAAATGTGTAGCAGCGCGTAATACGCTAAATTAAGCCCAGAGGTGGATTGTTTAGGGTTTTGTCCGAGCAATGTGGCGCGATGTCCGTTCCTTCTAGCTCCCGCCCGCTAATTCGAACTCCGCTTAATTCGAAGAATTTTATAGTCCCCCTTCGAGTTCCAATAAACAAGATCTTACTGTACTCAGAAATCAATGCGTCATAGGCACAAGTATCAGGCGATTCGACGATTTGAGCATGGCGCGCTCGGGAGTTACTGGGGCAGCCGCGAGAGGCGCGACGTGTCCGCGCGCGATGGCGCTGAAAAGCCCAGCGGTCGAAGCGAAAACAAGAGAAAAAGTGCTAAAAGTCATGAGGCGGGCGTGACGTACCTTCTTACCCCGTGCCACCCCTCCGTGCTTAGGTTCCAGCGCTTTCGTCTGGACGAGAGAAGAGAGACAAATCTCTCGTCTCTCGTCCAGACGACATGCGACAAATCTAACTCCGCTCGTACTGGACGGATTCTAAACATTTTTGTGGCGGTGAATTCATAAGGCAAAAAGTTCCTTTAGTGAATCTATTTAATGACTACTTGGAAAAGTGTTGCAGGGCCCCTTTGAGTGAAAACTGGCGCTCCGTAACGCAACACGATTCTGTTAAAGAAAAAAATGGGTGACCTCTGCTGCGGTAGCTTTTAACAGTGCCTTTGTTTTGCAATACCGAGTTAAGTAACCGGTAGCGACTACAGTCCACCGATTTTCAGATGAAGAAATGTGGAATGAGCCGAGCAAGTCCATGCTTACCTAATTAGGCCGCGTCTTAGGTCTCGCTTTTGCTTGTAGCAGTCTCGCCGATCGTACACGTGGAGTCTTCGCGAGACGTGGCCAGATAATAGGAGCTGTGAATTCGTTCTCATGTGCGCGTGTAGCCAAGGTGTACGGACTATGGTACGCCCTGACAAACACGTAATATTTTGTCCTGAAGGGAGGTTGGCGCAACCAGCAGGGATGCAGCTCGCGTAAGGTCAAAGTTCTTACAAACCACTCCATCTCAGAAACAAATGGAGGCTAGCGAGCATCGAGAACGGTTGGAATTGTACCCTTCGAGGTAGTCAATTAGCGGGCTCACCTCCACGTCGTCACGCTGTTGCTGAGCCAGGCTGGTTGCTGATATTGCAGAAAGAAATTACCTCTTCAAGGTCTGTGTTGGTATTTTTGATTGGTGCATGGGAAAGACACTCACCATCGGTGCGTTTCCGTCTTGACTTGCGCATGATAGTGACGCCGAGTTGTAGCCGAATGCTCCATCATGCTAACGACCGGACGGATCTCTGAGATTCGCGAAGGAGCAGACAAAATTGTGGTCGCTAACTACTCTGAGCTGCCGTATAAGTATGACCGAAACTTTGTTATAATCCAGACAACAGCTAGGCATTTTTTTTTCTGCTGCAGAATAGTTTTTCTCAGCAGGTGATAACGTTCTGCTCGCAACGTGACTGTGACACTGAACCAATACGGCTCATAGACTGACGATGCTGTCGTCTTTGTGTAACTCCGCGTCAGCGTTTTCGTAAAAATGACCCAGTATAGGTGGCGCCTGGAGATGGTTTTCGAGGAAGTCGTTGACATGGCGCTGATCCGTACCCAAAACGAACGGAACGCACAGTGCACAAGAAATCAGCGTAGGTCGCGCTTATTTGATGACACCGTAAATGCGGCAACGTCGCTGGTTTTCTCCGGGTCTGGGCGCATGCCGGCATAGCTCATGGCGTGGCCAAGAAATTTAGTTGTTCTATCCAAAATGACGTTCATAAGGCTTGAGAGAAAGGCCAACTGTTCTAGATCCCCGAAGAACTACCTGCAATCGTTGAACGTTTGTTCAAGCGCGTCTGAGAAGACCACCACGTCGTCAAGGAAAACTAGAACGATTTTCATTTTTTTTATCTTGTGATACAATCGAAGCTCAATTTTACGATATCATCGTGACCCGCACATTAGTTCGTTAAATCCGAAATCAAGAGCGGAATTTTTCTGCCCTTTCAAATTGAAAATTGTATCGCAGAGACTGACAAAATCTACAACGTCAGTGTGCTTGACATTAACTCTCACCTCCGTGCTGAAAAAGTCCACAGGTGAGATTTAATTATTCGCTTTCGCCATGAGCTCCTCGTCTGCGCGTTTGCGCTATCTGGTGGAACTGAGCCAATTCCTGGAAAAAAATGTGAAGTCTGTCGTTCCATGCAACTTCGATTTGCAGCTTCGCAAGAGCCAAAACGAGAATGCCTCCGCTGCGCCGATTGTAGCGCTCCTACGCTGGCAGCGCACTGCCAGACATTCTAGACGCCATAAAATTGGAAAAATCTCTTTTTCTATGCATCTTTTCTTTTCGGAATGCTTCGTTAATGGAGTTTGGTGGCGAAGTCTGCCTCGTTATTTCGAGATCGTAGAAGCATTAAGCCTATGGGCTACTGCGGGGGGGGATTCCGAATTTCTTCGTTAAATCGAGAAATTCATAAAATCGGTTTTCGTGGAATTGAGTTTCAACTTGATATACATCTTTGCATCGTAACTGAACAACCAGAGGTACCAAAGTAAGAACTGTCAGGGAGACCTCCTAACAAAAAGTAAACAAAGCTCACCAAAGTCGACCCTGATTTCGGTGCACTCGAATTCGCAGAATTCGAGCAAATACGGCGTGCTCCCCAATCATGGATGATCACCCCAGACCCTCGAATCCGTGACGTCAGCCAAAGACTAAGAGTCCCTGTGTCCAATGGGCGAAGGTGCGAATTTTTCCACAGGAGTAAATGCGTACCTGTGATGTCTAGCGCGTCTGATAGAAATATTTGGGCCGAGATCAAACAAAGAATTCCTCTGAAACTTTGGAGTACATGACCAGGATTTGGGGACATTTGCACGTAGCGCCCTCTCTTGTCGGTGACAGCGGCGGCCTGCCGTAACTGAATGGGCAGTAGGCGAAAAAAATCATATCTCATGAAAAAAGCTAGTTATCAAAAACGACTCCCGGTTCTACAAAGCAGAGACTTAATTAAACATTCTGTCAAAATTACAGTGTCGCACTACAAACTGCGTGGCTTCCTAGAGTGCCTAATATTTAACAATGGGTCCCATGTATTTCCAATGGGGGTGTTCAATTGCCTAGGGAAGCCACAGGTTTTGTAGTGCGATACTGAAATTTCGCCAAAGTGTTCCAGTAGGTATCTGCTGTATAGATCCCGGAGTCGTTTTTGATAACTAGCTTACTTCAAAAGATATGATTTTTTTCGCCTATTTCCCATTCAGTTATGGCAGGATGCGGTTGCTGCCGCCGAGAGATGGCGCCACATACGAATGTCTCCAAATCCTGGGAATGTCCTTTTTAAAGTGCCCATAATTACGTCGAATGGTCGATTAATCGATTCAAACAGCACATCAACAGCAATTTATCGATTAAAGGCCTAGACGACGAACGACTAACGATTAATCGATTACATATTTTAATGAACCATCCCTACGTCGGAGACGACTCCGACGAGCTCGATGGAGACCTTGATAGTGAGAAGCAAGGCTCGCTTTACATAAAATCAGCAGCGCTTCGGCACCCGGTGTGCTGATCGCAGCACTAAGCGCATGCTATGGCACCTCGGTGACAAATCCCTCTCTTTCCTGACGGAACACTTCAACGAGCACTGGAAGAAAGGTACATACCCCGAGGAGTGGAAACAAGCCTCGGTAATTCTCATCCCCAAACCAGGTAAAACTTGCAGGCCGAAAACCTCAGACGGATACCACTCACGTCGTGTGTCGGCAAGTTATGCGAGCACATTGTCAATTCACCCGTTTCCAAGTTGATGGAACGCAATGAACTATTCCGACCCAATCTTGTTGGTTTCAGGCCGCACTTATCCACATAGAATACCATGCTGCTAATCAAATCGCAAGTGCTCGATGCCTCTACCAGGGATCCCAGAGCAATTTTGGCTCTGGACCTGACGAAGGCCTTCGACACGATTTCTCACGACCACATATTAGAGGCGATTTCCAACTCGGACTCGGAAAAAGTTTCTTCAGCTTCAGCAGGCAGTTCTTTAACGGAAGAACTGAAACCATCAAGATAGGTGAGGTGTAGTCTAGGATGTTCAGCATATAAAGAAGGGTACGGCACAGGGTGCGGTTATATCTCCCTTACTCTTTAACATAAGCATGACAGCTAAACGAGGCGGCTGGATAATAACACGGACACCGGGTCAGATATCTATGCCGACGATGTCACGGTCGGGGCGGCGGGGGTGATTTCTCGGTCACGTCGAAGACTCCCTTGAAAAAGCAATACATACTGTCGAGAAGCACCTCTACGTCTCTCACATGTGACCAGTGATATCAAGAAACAAATCCGAGGCGCTAATCTATCAAGACACGCGAATAGGGCGTCCCGACAAAGGCTGGGTACCGATAGCGGAGATCGATCTACACATTTATGCTGCATGTGGTAAGGAGATCGCGTGCATGGACAGAATTCGCGTGTTGGGTATTATCATTTCTAAAAATGCTAAGAACACTGCCACCATAAAAAAGCTTCAACAACAGACCACCGCCACCGTTCGACTCATTCAAAGAGTATCGAGTAGAAGGGGACAATTTCCTTAGACTCATTTATGTATTCCTCCTAAGCCACATTAATTACCTAGCTTCCATGCATAAATCGAGTGGTCATTTGGCAGACGGTCAAAAAAGGTATTAGGGCTTTCCACTAGGACTCGCACAGAGAGACTTGAAGCACATGGCGTGCGCAATAAGCTAGACGAACTAATAGAAGCACTTCGTAGAATAATTAAAGCGCAACAGCAGACACAGGACAACGAAACTAACGAAGACGAGCGCTGACTTCCAACTGAACTTTATTGTGAAGAACAAGCAATTTATGAAAACGATTTGTCCGTTGGTTTAGAGTGCCTGCTCATGTTAGCTTCGTGTTATTGGAAGGCGGAGTTTCTAATCACATGCTTTGGGTTATCGCACACTGTCGTTTTCATAAATTGCTCGTTCTTCACAATAAAGTTCAGTTGGAAGTCAGCGCTCGTCTTCGTTAGTTTCGTTGTCCTGTGTCTGCTGTTGCGCCGTAATTAATCTACGAAATGGAATACCAACTAGCCCGTACCCACACCCTGCTTTAATATAAGCACAGCACACAGCTCAGATCTCCAGGCTCTCTTGCACTGGGTCTGGCAAAACGATCTTGAGTAGAGCAGGCATCACGTCACCTCACACGAAAAAGAGGGCGGATCCACTGCCAGATTCTATTCGGTCGCCGATTATGTTTCACCCCCTTCTTCCACGAAGTATGAACCCCATACACAATCACGGCAGGAGGAAAGCGAGACCAAAAGTCTTCTTCCAGCTCTACAATAAAAACGAAAACGCTTAGTAGATGCATCACGATAAGGATCAGACAGCGTTGTGGCCTCCGTAGTCGACACGATAGGTCAAATAATTAGCGCCGCTTCGATCAGGCCAGATTACACCGGTGTAGCAGCGCAGGTTGCTATCTCTCTAGCGCTCACATATGGGCAACCTCTTCTCTTCTCAAGAGTCCAAGACGACCATTCGGTAGTTTCACGCGAATCAAGTTTCCGTGGCCGCTCACGCCATTCTTACCAACGGTAAAATTTACCCTCACGAGCTTCCTCCTTCTGAAGTGGTGTCCTGCCCACATGGGCACCTCCGTCGACGGCTTCGCCGACCCTAATGAGTATCACCCCCCCCCCCCCCGTCTCCGCACTGGGTAGGCGCTATCGACGTCGCCGACGGGGACCCGTTGACTACCTTACATGAAATTACTTCTCATTGCTACCGGGGCAGGACATCACTGCCAATTCCCGATCTAAGCAGAAGTGAAGAAATCGCCCTTAGATTAATCCACACGGACACGTTACTATCACCGGCCTACGTGGCCTTGTATACAGATATGTCCCCTAACCGCCCTGACTGCGGTCGATTGGCTATATTGACACGAAAGTGTTTTATGCCGGAGTCCACCAAGACTTTGGTAACGCGTTTCCGTCACGGATATGACGTTGCTAACTAGACACCACCAAATTAGAAAGAAGACAAACTAAGAAAAACTTCCCCCGCTGGAAATCACACCTCCGACTTCGTGGCCGGCGACGATAAGCACCCGATCTTGTACCGACTGAGCTATCTTGTACCGACTGCGAGACTCCGTACAAACGCCCCTATATCGCTCACACATTCTGTCTTGGACAGTGCTTTCTGTTGGCGATAGGGGCGGTGCCACCGTCTGTGAGCGGTGACGATGAAGTAATGCAGCATGACACTTACTAGCACCGATAGTAAACGATTCGTCGACGACACAGTTAAAGCATGGCGGTCAAGACTGCTCGCCGGCTAACAATCTCGGAGGCCATGGTTAACGCGTCTCGGTAGCACTAAAATACACTCACCGCACCAGCACTGGGGAGTCGTCGTGGAATATTTTACAGCGCAACGGGTTAAGTACGGACTGGGCAGTCGGCCTAGACGCAGTTATGTTCTTTGCTTGTCGCTCCGTGCTTGCGTGTGACGGCTCGTTGTCGGAAGAGTGCAGCGCTCACATGTCCCAACTGCGTTTCGCCGCCGATAATAAAACTGCTGCAGTAGGAGCTCCAGAAAAGCAACGTTGTTGACGGGCCAGTGTCGCGCCTTGAAGGAGCGAGGCGCGACAGAAGTAAATACCAAGTACTGGTGCTTGTTGAGGCCAGCTTCGCGCGGGATTCACGATACGCTGTGTCCACGTATAAGTGAACAACTCCAGCTACCAAAACGGTTAAATCATGATCATGGGTGATCGTCGTCGTGATGGAGATGTGCCACTAGGCGTGAACAAGGATGCATCCACGCCGAACAATGTTATAGCTGGCAAGCACCAACAGACGTACAAACTCTGATAATCACTATACAATAAGCACTACTTCCGTGAAAAAGTAGTGCTTATTACTTAGTGCTTCGTGCTATACCGATTCTTATTACAGAGGGATAAGTCATGTTGTTTTAATTGTGAAGTATTTCTTAGCAAACTTCAGCGACTTTGAGCGTATCTATCTATCTATCTATCTATCTATCTATCTATCTATCTATCTATCTATCTATCTATCTATCTATCTATCTATCTATCTATCTATCTAGCCGCCTACGACAATCCGCTCTCCAGACCGTATCGCTAATGAGATTTATACCCAATTGGTATGGCATAACATGACCGCATGACGAAGGAATGACTGGTCATATAATGAAAATCATGACTAACTTGTCATGAACGTGTAGTGAACAATGGGGGGGGGAGATGATAATGAAGCAAGCCAAGAAAGCAAGCCACAGCGTTAGTGGTAGCCACGCGACCCGAGCTTGCGCTTGCCTGGATTTCGGGCCCTTGACGTTCCCCGTCGTTCGTTTACGCGTGCACGTGAATAAATCGCGTGATATTTGGTGGAGGTACGTGGATTCCCCGTACGAACCTCGAACTTCGCCCCCCGTAAGCTTCCCCCCCTTCGTGACTTCAACATGGCCAGCGAGGCCCCTCCCCAGCCTGCACCTTCGGCCGTCCACGTCACCTGCGGCGCCGTGTATCCTCAGCGAGATCCACCCATCTTCTCCGGCGCAGGTGAATCGGATGTGGAAGACTGGCTGTCGAGGTATGAAAGAGTTGGCGCCAGCGACAAATGGGACGACCAAATGAAGCTTGGCTGCGTCCGGTTTTATCTCGCAGACATCGCGCAACTGTGGTATCACAACCACGAGGCTGAGATTTTATCTTGGTCTGGTTTCAAGAAAATGCATTACGAACGTTTTTGGGCGGCCTACGGCTCGCAAGCTTCACGCCGAGCAGCGCTTGCGTCAACGTGCACCGCAACCAGGCGAGAACTACACGGGCTACATCGAGGATGTCTTGAATGTGTGCAACCGCGTAAACTCCGGCGTTACTGAGGAGGAGAATATGAGGCACATATTGAAGGGCATTGAGGACGGCACCATTCAGATGCTGCTCGCGCGGAACCCCACCACGGTCGCTGCACTCATCTCACTCTGCCAGAGCTTCGACGAGTTGCGTAGGCAGCGCACGATCGCCCGTCAATTCCTTATACCGCCCGACACGACCTCAAGTTTGCAGTTAGCTGCCCGTCCTGCCGATCAGCAGCCACTCCTGTCCAGGGTCAAGGACTTCGTCCGCGAAGAGGTAGCAGGCCAGCTGTCTTTACTGCCACTCACGCACGAGCCTGCGCATGCTTTGACTCCGGACCTTCAACACGCCATTCGGACCTAAGTTGCTGAGGCCCTCCCACTGATGTTCCAACACCCACCCGTTGCTGAGTCGTTGACCTACGCCGCCATCACTGCTCGGCCTGCGCAGCAGCCTATGCCTTATGGTCGACCTGCGATGCCGCCGCCCCATGACTTGCCGACGACCGCGAATGCTCTGTCGCACCCCTTCGCGAGATCTTCAGCTCCGTTTTTTCGCCGCCCAGACTCGTGAAGAACGCCGGACAACAAGCCGATCTGTTTCTCCTGTGGTATCGCCGGACACGTCGCCCGCCACTGTCGCCAAGGTCCTTCTATATTTGACGCCGTGGGCAGGCCTGTTGCGTCGTCGTCAAGGACGCCACCAAGATACAACCTTGACCATCCACGACCCTACGCCAACCACCGGTCACCGTCTCCTCGACGACGCTCCCCGTCACATATGCGTCGCCGACCAATTACGGAAGAGGGAAACTGATCGCTGCAGTTCCGGAGGCAAGAGCTGCATGCGAGTCGAACTGTCCAAGGCCTCCATCTTTTTCGCCGCAAAACGCTATCGACGTCAGTGTTGAAGGGACCGCCACACAAGCGCTAATTGACACGGCCGCCGCCGTTGCTGTAATCTGCAAAAGCATATCATCATCATCATCATCATCATCATCAGCCTGTCTACGCCCACTGCAGGGCAAAGGCCTCTCCCATGTTTCGCCAATCAACCCGGTCCTGTGCTTTCTGCTGCCACGTTATACCTGCAAACTTCTTAATGTCATCTACCCACCTAATTTTCTGTCTCCCCCCTCACGCAGTAACCTGCGATTCGCTGATGACATTGCATTGATGAGTAACGCGGGAGACGAATTACAGCTTATGATTACTGAACTGGATACGGAAAGTAGAAGAGTAGGTCTGAAAATTAATATGCATAAAACTAAAGTAATGTGGAACAATCTTGGCGAAGAACAGCGCTTTGCGATAGGCGGTGGCGAGACACTGGAAGTTGAAAAGGAGTACGTCTACTTAGGACAGGTAGTAACCGCGGAGCCGAACCATGAGAGTGAAATAACTAGAAGAATAAGAATGGGATGGGCCTCCTTCGGCAAGCATTATCAAATCATGAATGGTAGTCTACCACTATCCCTCAAGAGGAAGGTATATAACAGCTGCATCTTACCGATACTTACCTACGGATTGATACACTTAAGCGCAAGAAGAAACACGAGACAGTAATCGACGAGGAGAAGCGCTACTTCCAACTGAGCTTTATTGCTGAAACACATAAATATATACACCCGAACTCACGTGATCGCACTTAAATCTGTTAAAATCGTGCTTTTTCTTGCGCTTAAGTGTATCAATATGGAATACCAACTAGCCCGCTCCCATACTTTGCTTAACTACGGAGCAGAAACCTGGAGACTTACAAAGAGGGTTCAACTTAAACTGAGGACGACGCAGCGAGCGATGGAAAGGAAGATGATAGGTGTAACCTTAAGAGACATGAAGAGAGCAGAGTGGGTCAGGGAACAAACGGGGGTTAAGGATATCATAGTTGAAATCAAGAAGAAGAAATGGATATGGGCCGGGCACGTAGCACGTCGGCAGGATAACCGCTGGTCATTAAGGGTAACCGACTGGATTTCAAGACATGGCGAGAGCTTATGCCGCAAGTTAAAAAAAGGTGACCACGTCCATCTCGGGACTAATGCTGCGCACTGGCAGCGCTCAGTCGTCCCCCCTTCAGCTGTGTGCACCGCGCGTGTCGTTATTCAAGGTGAATTTTACGTCATTGAGTTTATCGTGCTCCCGTCCTGCTCTCACGACGTCATTCTCGGATGGGACTTTCTTTCGAGTCACCGTGCCGTTATCGATTGCTCAAGTGCGGAAGTCGGCTTTAAGCCGTTGCAAACTCCTCTTTCGGTAAAGCTCCTTCCTGAAGCTTACAAACTTGTCGTTGTTGCGGACACATATCTTGCCCCGCAAACGTCCACCCTTGTAGCCCTGACGTGTGAGGCGCCTCCAGACGGAACTGCGCTGTTCGCTCCGTCAGAGGTGTTTCTGCGCCACCGCGGCCTACGCCTGCCGTTTGATGTACTCACCGTTGAATCGGGTGCCACAAACATGCTGGTTGCCAACTCGCTGACGTCCTCACTTAGTTTACTTCGCGGGGAAGGTTTGGGAAACGTCCAAGACGTTGACCTCCTGGACACTCTAGAGTTTGCTGCAAACCAACCCCACGTACATCTGAATGTCATGGCACCACCTGTTGCCACACCTTCTGCTCCAGACTTTTTCCACCCTTCTGTTGCCGCTGATCTACCGCCGGCCCATCGACGCGAACTCTTGGCCCTTCCTGGAGAGTTCCGCTCCTCCTTCGACTGCGATCAACCGTCTTTGGGTCGCACAACGAGCATCGCGCACCACATTGACACCGGTAGCCATGTTCCCTTACGCTAACGACAATACAGAGTTTCAGCGGAAAAGCGGCGTATTATCAACGAACAGGTCGATGATATGCTGAAGCGTGGTGTCATCCAGCCATCTCAGAGCCCCTGGTCCTCTCCTGTTCTGCTTGTGCGTAAGAAAGATGGTTCTATCCGATTCTGTGTCGACTGCCACCGGCTGAATAAGATCACTCGGAAGGCTGTATACCCGTTGCCGCTCATAGAAGCAGCTCTCGATTGCTTACAAGGAGCAGAATATTTCTCGTCTTTGGACTTACGCTCGGGTTATTGGCAAGTTCCAATGGCTGATGCTGACCGATCGAAGACTGCATTCATAACTCCTGACGGGGTGTATGAGTTTAACGTCATGCCGTTCGGACACTGCAACGCCCAAGCTACCTTCGAACGGATGATGGACAGCATCCTTCGCGCAAGACTTGCCTCTGCTACCTTGACGACATCGTTTTTTTGCGTGACTTCCCGACTCATCTTGTTCGTCTTCGAGCAATTCTCACGTGTCTCACCGCTGCTGGACTTCAACTTAACATCAAGAAGTGCCATTTTGCCGCGCGCCAGCTCACTATACTGGGTCACGTCGTCTGCAAGGAGGGCGTTCTTCCGGACCCCGCGAAACTCCGCGCTGTGGCTGAATATCCGAAGCCTAATTACAAGAAGACGCTTAGAAGTTTTATAGGGCTATGTTCGTATTTTTGTCGATTTGTGCGTGACTTCGCATACTATCATCGCGCCTCTTACCAATCTATTGACAGCCTCCAGCGGCCTGTCTGCTTCGTCACAAGAGTGCGACGAATCTTTTATGACGCTACGGTGCATATTAACGTCGCCTCCGATACTTCGTCACTTTGACCCTAATGCGCCTACCGAGATCCATACCGACGCCAGTGGTGTCGGTCTTGGTGCAGTATTGGCTCAACGAAAACGAGGATACGAAGAATACGTCGTCGCTTACGCGAGTCGAACCCTCAAGAAAGCCGAGTATAATTATTCCGTCACTGATAAAGATTGCCTCGCCATAATTTGGGCTTTAGCCAAGTTCCATACGTACCTTTATGGCCGCCCTTTCGAAGTGGTCACGGACCACCATGCTCTTTGTTCGCTGTCCTCGCTGAAAGATCCGTCGGGACGCCTCGGCCGTTGGGCGCTTCGCCTGCAGGAATACGACATTCGTGTTGTGTATCGATCCGGCCGGAAGCAATCGGGTGCTGATGCGCTATCTCGCTCGCCGCTACCGGCTGACACAGCTTCGTCGTCACCTTCTTTAGCTGTCTTGACGCCAATTGACTTCGCCGACTTGTCATTGGAGTAACGAAAGGATGCGTAGATTTCCCAACTCCTCGACTTTCTCACTGATCAATTAGCTCATCCGGCCTCAAGAACTATCCGCCGTCAAGCCGCGCATTTCGCTATTCGAGACGACCTCCTCTATAGGCGGAATTACGCGACTGATGGTCGTAGGTGGCTACTAGACATTCCCCGCCGCATGCGCACGGAAATATGTGCTGCTTTCTACAACGACCCGCAAAGCGTTCACGCCGGCGCTCTCAAGACCTACAACCGCCTGCTTCAGCGATACTACTGGCGGGCCATGTATACATTTGTGTACAAGTACGTACGTGCTTGTATTGCCATGTCAGCGGCGCAAAGTGCCACCTCAACGCCCAGCCGGTACACTTCAGCCTCTGCCTTGTCCAGCACGTCCATTTGACCGCGTCGGTATCGACTTATACGGACCGCTCCCCTCGACTTCTTCTGGAAATAGGTGGATAATTGACGCCGTGGACCACCTCACGCGTTACGCAGAGACGGGCGCACTGCCCACCCCAACCGCAAGAGAAGTTGCGTTTTTCATCTTACGCATCTTTGTCCATCGCCACGGTGCTCCCCTTGAACTCTTGAGCTACAGGGGGCGTGTTTTCCTGTATGACACTATTCAAGCATTGCTCGTCCAGCGCAGTATCGTTCATCGCATGACGACAGCATGTAATCCGCAGACGAACGGCCTCACTGAACGATTTAATCACACTCTTGGTGATATGCTGACAATGTACACCGCATCAGACCAGACCGATTGGGACACCGTCCTTCCATTCGTGACTTACGCGTACAATACCGCTACGCACACGACCACAGGATTTAGATGAGAAGCATCTTATGGCGAAGCTTAACCCGGTGCTGGTGGTGGCGGTGGTGGTGTGCCGCGTGACCACCCTTACTGCGCATGCGCGAACCCATGTAAAAAAATAAAAATAAAAAACTTCCTCTCCCCCTTCTCTCTCCTCTAGGCAACCCTCCCCGCGGCAACCACACCCTCACTGCGCATGCGCCTTCCCTCCTCTCTCCCTTCCTACGCTCCTCCCTCTCTCCTCTAGGCATCCCTGCCCGCGGCGTCCACACTCCCACTGCGCATGCGAGTCCCCCTCCCTCTCCTCTCCTACGCTCCGTCCGCCCTCTCTCCTCTAGGCATCCCGGCCCGCGGCGTCCACACTCCCATTGCGCATGCGCGTCCCCCCCTCTCCTCTCCTACGCTCCTCCCCTCTCTCGCCTCGCGACGCCGACGCAGGCAGCGTCTGCTAGCGAGTCTCTTGGTTGAAAAAACCGACTGCTCGCGCTGTACAACCGTTCAATGGCCACCCCGTATATATGGCACTGGATCCTGACCTGCAAGGTGGTGCCGGTGGCAGATTTCTCCTGCGCGTTGTTGAAGAATAAAGATTCGCAGCGTGCGCGTTAACTAAACGCGGAATGCGGGTCTCTGTGTCCAGTCGGAGTCTCCTGTCTCTCATTGCCCATTAGCAGCGATTGGCATGTTCCAGTAGGAAACACTGCTCCATCACTGTGTGCTTTGCGCCTCCCCAGTTTTCTCTCCTGCGCAACGCTGCGATGAGCGCCAGCGTCAACGCCGCCGCCATTGTAAGCGTTAGCGCCCGTTGCTTCACATCTACACATGGTTCCCTTTAGCGGGAGATGGTGTAATTTTTTCGCCTTTCTTTCTGTTGTACGGACGCGAACCATCATCCACGCTGGACACTATGCTTCCCTACAAGCCCGACTCATCTGAATACACTGCAATTTCTGATGTCGCCAGATACTCCGAAGATTGCAGAAAATTGGCCCGTTCGCTGACAACCGAGGACCAAGGCCACCAGAAGCTAAGGCACGAGACCGACTTCTCCCTATTTTCAAGATTGGTGCACTCCTTTGGCTATGGGTTCCGTCGAACACTCCTGGCCTTTCGTCGAAATTACTGGCCCGATACCACGGGCCCTACCGCATCCTCACCCGCACGTCACCAGTCAACTATGAGGTCGAACCTTTGACACCGTCCGAAGACTTACGTCGTCGTGGTCGAGAAATCGTACATGTCCAATTATGACCCCGCTATACGGACTACGCCTTAAGTCGCTACGATGGCTACGCTCTTCACCGGGGGCCAATGTAGTGAACAAAGGGAGACGACGATGAAGCAGCCAAGAAAGCAAGCCACGGCGTTAGTGGTAGCCACGCGACCCGAGCTTGCGCTTGCCTGGATTACGGGCCCTTGACGCTTCCTATTTCCAAGAGAGGACGTGAATGGGGCTACAAGACAGGTGGTGCGCACAAACTGTCCTGTAGTGTCCATCTCGTCCCCGTTTCGAAATACGAAGCGCCACAAGAAATCGTGACCACGAAGTAGCTCAATTCATCGCTTTCGTAAATTTCGCGGGACGCGAGAAAAAGAGAGGAGGGCGTTTCCGAAGAACCCGTAAACTTTTCGAAATTTGTAAATTCTCGCCTGGCGATGCCATTCAAGAAAGGTGCAGGGCCAAATCTCGCAGAATTTCGTCGAAATGAAATACATTGGTACTATTTTGCTGTCGCTCCATGCTTCTAGCCAAAATTACATGATGGGTACTGCGAGTAATGATTATATCGTTGTCATTGTTTTTCAATAGTGGTTGGTCAAAATATATAAGTCGCTCCTATATATAGCGTGCCTCGTGAATTCTTGCATCATCGCATGTCCTGCTAGCTTTTTCGCACACGAGCGCTGTTCCACTAAACCGTAATCCGCGAAACATGAGTCAACTAACCAATTAAACATCTGCACCGTTCGACTACGGTGGCTTTCCCTCAGATGAAATGAGTGGTACAGACTGTTTACCTGCATTAAGAACACGCCATTAAGTTGAATGCCATAGGTGTAAGTTGAAAGTATAATGCCACGCGCGCTCCTTTCTATGTTTTGTGTTGCCGGCGTAGTGCACGTGTAGACAACGTCTTGCGCAATCCATGCCAGAATGTCTGAGAGCATTCTAGATAGCTTTCAGATCATCCGTCCGTCTTGAGCGCGCAAAGGCGAACAGCTGAGATTATTCTGGAACAAACTCGGCACCTCCACCAGATGTCACGTGGTCGTGACGTTGACAAAGGCACAGACGGCGTGTCCAAAATGAAACTCTTTATTTGGCCGAACTTGTGGCCGGGAAAATGTAAACTGAAACTACAGCAAGCAATGTGCGCTGTATACTGATATCGACGAATAGAGCGTCGGTAGTCGAAAAAATTGATCCGCGGTAACGCGCGTTCGCATTTATAAACGCGGCGTCGAACAATCGAGCGTTATCGCTGGTGGCCGACTTTGTTACAGAATAAACTCAGCTGTTCACGTTTGCGCGCTCAAGACGGACATATCATCCGAAAACTATTTAGAAAGCCCTCAGAGATTCTAGCGCGGATTGCACCAAGCACTGTCTACATTTGCAATACGCCGGCAACATAAAACTAGAAATGAGCGCGTGTGGTAATATCAGATATAAAACCACGTTGTACAGCACTTCATTCAAGCTTGCGTAGTACACCTTTTCAATAATAATACTTTCTTTCGCAGGGTCGCAGCCATGCATCTAATCTTCAGCGACTATTATTACGGCAAAGTAGAAATCAGGGACACATACAAAGAAGATATTTACAGCCTTCAGTACAATAAGAATACTGGAAGAAATGAAGTTTTGGTTTCAAACGTGAAGGCTGGAGACATATTTTCATTCGGTCTCCGGATAAATAATCACAGAGATCTCGTGGTAAGTAGATCTCATGCACTGATTTGTTGATTTCAAATTCATTTTAGCACTGCGTGGTACGGGTGCACTCAATATCATGACATATTTACCTGGGTAGCCGTGAAGAGTGTCAGTTGTTTCCGAAGGCATAACTTGTTTGCAGTTACCTTCAGGGGCGTAGCCATAAATTTATTTCGGTGGGGGGGGGGGGGGGGGGATATGTTCGTGGGTGCGTTTGGATGTGTGCGTGTATATATACACAAGCAAAATCGAAAAATTTCGGGAAGGGAGAGAGGTTTCAACGCCCCCCCCCCCCCCCCCTCCGTTGGCTACGCCCATGGTTCTCTTGCATGTGGAATAATATTTTAGTGCCTTAGGTGTGCGAAAAGCACACAATTTCAACCAGGAACACCCTGAACGAGTAGACACTATCTAGAAAAGGATCATACATAAGGTATTGCTGACGCTCGTCTCTTAAACTTTTCGCATCTTCTGTCCTTTTGTAGACAAAAGAACGAACAAATTTTGATAGCCTTGCTGAAATGCAATTATTGCTCGAGCAGTTCTATGACACCGTGAACTTTGTGTTTCTAAAAGTGTTGCATAATAACATGACATGTAGCGCCTAACTCCTGCTGAAACTTCCCAAGAAAGCTTCAGCAGGAAAACCACAGGACTGTTTACGGTGCAGCCAAATAGCAAGGCACGTCTCTGAAATTACCTGCGTCAGCTATGTGGTACAATCAATCAAATATTCATTTGTTTGCCCATTAAAGTGTTTATTAGGACGCCTATATCTTATCCCCACTTCTATGAATCGAAGAAGAGAAGGAAGAGAGAGAGAGAGGCAGCGAATTCACTGTGGCTAGTAGAACTGCACCGCAAGTCAGTGGCGTTTACACAAGCCCGTCGTCCTCAAAAAGCACAAGAGCACTTTCACTCCCAGTGCAGGGTAGTCAACCGGAAGCCTTTCTGGTTAACCTCCCTGCCTTCTCCCTTTATGTTTTGCTTCCTTCCTTCCTTCTATGAATCGAGATGCCTTAGCTGATTTTTGAAGTCGAATGCATATTTATGTGCGGTATTTTCGTCCAGGTAGTCCGTGCAATTTTTCACACATTCTCTGCACTTACCGCCACATATGCGTAAACACGAGGATCATTGAGGGAATATATTGCCATGTGGTCGGCGTGTCGAAGATAAGACTCTTCATTAGGCCGAACTTAGGGCCGGTAAGCGGAAAGTCCGACTACCGCAAAACACTTTGTGCGATGATAGCGACGAACAGAGCGTCGGCCGTCGATAAAATGATCATTGTTGGGACGCGACGTCTTTTATACATCCCGCATCGAACTTTCCAGCTTTATCACTGGAGATTGCGCAAGCTCTGGAATAAGCTTGACTGTTCGCGTCCTGCGCGCAGTCTTAACAAAACGATCTACTACAATCGCGAAGCTTCTCGACGCGGTCTGCGCCAAGCATTGCTGACAGTCTTTGCGGTTGTAAACTGAATACAGCAAAACTGAAACCAGAAACGTGTGGGGTAATATTTAAAGGGAGGTGAGCGTTTCTAGCCATGCGCCTTATGGAGACTCACAGGCCGGTGTGTCCGCCTTATGGAGACTCCGGCTTCGTCGCCACTGTTACATCGTAGCGTCACGCCCGGCGTGCGCTCCGATCCCCGAACAAGACGAGCCAAGTGCAAGCATAATAAGAACGTTTATTGATAGTAGAATAGGGCTTTTATAGCCAGGGAAGAGAGGAGGTTGTGTGCACGGCTTGGTGCCCGCGTGCGACTAGCTGTGTCGTGAAGTGAAAAGCAGCGATGGCAGCCAGATGGGTTCCGTTGCTACAGCATCAGTTGTCAAGACGCTCATGAAACGCACAGGAGCCACCTGCAGCTCCAAAAAAAAAAATAAGAAAAGAAGAAGAAGCGATCAAGAGCGACCTCCTTAACAATGGCTACACGAAGGGCCTTATTCTGCGAGTATGCCAGCGGCGAGACGACCGAAGGAATGCGACCCGCGTGCCCGCTTCGGCAAAGAGTGACACCAACAATGAAGCTCCCCTAAACAACCCTACACGGCAGGAGCGTAGCCAGAAATTTTTTTCGGGGGGGGGGGGGGTTCAACCATACGTTATGTATGTTCGTGCGTGAGTTTGTATTTGTGCGTGTATATATACGCAAGCAAAATAGAAAAATTTCGGCGGGGGGGGGGGGCTGGAACCCCCCAACCCCCCCCCCCCCCCCCCCACTTGGCTACGCCACTGCTACCGGGTCACGATTCCATACATTTCGGGAATCAGCGAGCAACTGGCGAGGGTATTGGGGAAGGAGGATATACGAGTAGCGCACAAACCCGCTTCAACAATTAGGGGACTTCTGGCGCGGCCAAAACACCGGCTGCCAAAAGAAAGATTCCCCGGGCTAGTGTACAAGGTTCCGTGCATTGATGGCGACGCCACTTACATCGGTGAGACAAAACACTTTCTGGAAAGGATACGACAACACCAAAATGACGTACGTAGCTTCAACGCTGCACGGAACGCGCTCGCGGAACACAGCGAAAAGAGGGACCATCGCATAAACTTCGACGACGCCCGGGTCATCGACACGGAGGGTAGCCGCACCAAATGGCCGTTCTTGGAGTTTTGGCATATCCAAACAACACCTGAAAATATCAACCGGTCAACTGGGACCCTGCCGAGTGTGTATGTACATGGTCTCTGGAACCAATGGAGAATGCAGCACCGCAACAAGAACGGCGGGAGGAGCGACGGTGGAAAGGGGACAATCGCTAAGAAAGGTCGCTAGCTTCGGAGCCGGCCGGACAGTCACCCCTGATGAGGAGACCGAACTGGTCTCGAAACGTTGGGCCAGTTTTTAATTTTATTGTTAAAAATTAAGATTAAGAATTGTGGCTGGAGAGTTTTTTTTTTTCGTATTATCGACCACGGCGAGAATCAATGACCGAATGCGTAGCCCCCTCCACCCCGAGTTTATAAGCTGCCGTCACCGCATTTTTTTTCTGAAAAAGACCCCTGGCTTTGTTCTTGCTGACACGTGATGTGGCTTTCATCATTATTACGTGAAACTACTCTATGACAGTACTTATTCTACTGTCTCCATCTGCTGTGCGCATTAGCTGTTTGTCGCTTACATTCCAATTATTAAAGTTTCGTCTATTCAGCGTGTTCTACTGTGTAAGTTACCAGCGTTTATACGTGATTATTTCAATACTAAGAGAAAGCAGCTTGTAACACGTGTGCGAAACCACAGAGGGCAGAAATAGGTTTCACATTGTTTGTTATATTTCAGGGACTCGCCAACGATGTATCGGGCCCATGGATTGGTCAGAGCGGCGTCATAGATCGTAAGTGTCGCCCCCATTTGACCTATTTTGGCTAATAAATCTTTCCCACGTCTGCTTAGGCACCTCCCAATGTTCTGCACTGCATGTGATAGATGAAAGCACGCTGTTCCTTTCTCAGTCCCTGCATAGAGTAACGTTGTTTATGAGTGAAATGTCAGTCAGGGAGCCCTTGCACTCATAAATGTATGCTCAAACAGACTGGGGTGAGTTCTAAATGCCACTGCGAACAGGCTTTAGCTCACACGGTGGTAGCACATTCCATGGAAATCTAACAGTCCTAGTCCACAACAGCGGCAGATAAGCATGGGTAATCTTACGCTGCCCTGCTCATTCTTGATGATGTAAGTGCTGTATATATTGCGTCCCGTGGTGCTAGTCCTGACCAGGACCTTGATTTATTGGGGAGCTTGGTGCACTATTAAAGGCTGATGCTTTATATACTTTTTATTTATCACGCGAACCACAGCGCCGGCGGGGCATTAGAGACGGTGTATGGTGGGTGGGGGGGGCGGGGAGGATCCAGAAGAAATGTATACGAAAAAATAAAAGTACAGGTAGTAGCTGCGCGTGAAAATCAATGCAAAAAATAATTTATCACTTTACCATCATTCAACTAATTTGCTTTCGTAGCAGAACATTATACACTCAAAAACAAATACACAAATAGTTATAGAGATGAAAATAAAGCATCATTTGAGGTATAAAACATATGATAAAGTATTCCAATCATGGATTGTTTTCGGCAAAAAGGACCTCCTAAAGTATTCTGTCTCACACCTCATTTTATTTAAGTGCGTGGTCAAGGCGTAAAGAAATACACTTCACGTTCCATGCCAATTCTAGAGTAGTACATATTGTGATGTGCCATTTTCCTAGAGGACGAAGAAGTGAAGGACTAGTTCGTTCCTGCTTTCGCCATCGTGGTTGTTTTTACCCCGATTACAGGTGACTGTGTAAATATTGTAAATACACCCATCTTTTGTCGTCTCCCCATAACATCTTTGGTGGAGGTGCTGGGTATATCCGAAGCACACCACGCAACTTCGCAGCGGGCGTCTTCTTGGGCAATACATCATGCCGACAGGCAGGCCCGTTGATCCAGCCTCCGCTATGCCGAATGATCTCAGCCACGTCGTTGTGACCCATCTCCGCGACCCTGGCCCCTTCTGCGGGACTGATAACGTGCACGTGGAAAAATGGCTGGCCGACTACGAGAGCGCCAGCAAGAGTCGGTGGGATGCCATTCTGATGCTGGCAAACGTCAGCTACTACCTCAGGGGAACGGCCAGCGTGTGGTTCGACAAGCATGAGGGAGGAGCTGACCAGTTGCGATGTATGTAAAGAAAAGTTCCCCATCTCCCGCTAAAGGGAACCATGTGTGGATGCGAAGCAGCGGGGAGATGGCTGGCTTGAGCGGGAGAAATCTCGCCGCGGGAAGCGGCCCGGGCACTCATCGCGGCGCTGCCCAGGAGAGAGAATAAGGCGCGCGTGCTCCGCCATTTTCATACCGCGGAACTACCGCGGCGCCCCCAGCGGAGTATCAGCTGTCGCACCACCTGTGGTGCGCGCCGCTCCGTAGAATAGAGGATTCCTAGAGGAGAGGACGGGGAGGACCGTAGGAGAGGAGAGAGAGGGGACGCGCTTGCGCTGTGGGGGTGTGGGACGCGGAAAGGAGGGACGGACAAAGCCCCCGGAAGCACATGCAAGCACGATCAAGGAATAGAGTCAACGGGACGCGGGTGCCGCTCCGTAGAGTAGAGGATTCCTAGGGGAGAGAAAGGAGGGAGCCTAGGAGTGGAGAGAGAGGGGTGTGGGACGCGGGAAGGAGGAACGGACAAAGCCTCCGGAAGCACATTCAAGCAAGATCAGGGAATATAGTCAACGTGGCCGACAGACACCAACGGTAGTGCGTGCTATCTGCTTGCTCCCACCACATCCATTGCTAGGCAACCACTCTGTGCTCTCGGCTATGATTGGTGATTGTAGTGGTGGTTGACGGCCTTATTGTACTACAGTGTTCTCGTTCGCATAGTGGGTGCTTCCCTTCTTCATGAAAATGACCGGACGCGGGACAGGGGACGGACACAGCCCCGAGCATAAGATGCTTCGCATCTAAAAGAAAGACACCTGGCGGTTCTGAATCGACTACCGACACCTAAACAAGACCACCAAGAAAGATGTCTACCCTTTGCCGCGAATAGACGACGCCCTTGATTCTCTTCATGGTGCACGGTACTTTTCCTCCATAGACCTTAGTTCGGGCTATTGGCAGATTGTTGTCGATGAAAATGATCGGGAGAAGGCCCCCTTTGTTACACCGGATGGGCTCTACCAGTTTAAAGTCGTGCCGTTTGGGTTGTGTAACGCGCCAGCAACATTTGAGCACATGATGGACTGCGTACTTAGAGGGTTTCAAATGGTCTACATGCCTGTGCTACCTCGACGATGTCGTCGTTTTCTCCCCTACGTTCACAAGTCACCTGCAACGCTTGTCGGCTATTTTGCAAGTTTTTCGCACCGCCGGTCTTCAACTCAGCTCTTCAAAATGCCGCTTTGGCCGCCGAGAAATCACCGTGCTCAGCCATCTTGTTGACCTGATCCAGCAAAAATACGCGCCGTCACGAACTTCCCTATTCCATCTTCTTCCAAGGACGTTCGCTCGTTTTTTGGCCTATGCTCGTATTTTGGCCGCTTTGTAAAGGATTTTGCAGCGATTGTGCAGCCCCTCACTTGCCTTATTAAAAAGGACGTCCCCTTCTCTTTGGGTCCTGCCCAAGCGTCGGCGTTTTCTCATCTCGTCGACGTACTCACGTCGACCCCTGTGTTGGCCCATTTCGACAATTCAGCGCCCACCGAAGTACGTACCGACGCCAGTGGTCATGGTATCGGCGCTGTTCTCGGCCAAAATCAACGTGGTCACGATTGCGTTATTGCATACGCCAGCCGCCTTCTATCCGCAGCTGAACGGAACTATTCAATAACAGAGAGAGAGAGTGCCTCGTTCTTGTTTGGGCCGTCGGGAAATTTCATCTATATCTGTACGGCAGACCCTTCACTGTTGTAAGCGATCACTACGCCCTCTGCTTCCTCTCTTCCCTTAAGGATCCCGCAGGTCGCCTTGGTCGTTGGGCATTACGACTTGAGAGTACTCGTTCACTGTCGTCTACAAGTCTGGCCGTTTGTACATAGATGCCGACTGCCTGTCTCGTTATCCCGTAGACCCACCAGAACCTTTGGCGAACGATACCATTACATATGTGCTCGCTATAACTGACCTCTCCAACATTTCTGCTGGGCAAAGTCGTGACCCAACTCTCCGCAAGATCATTGACCTTCGCCTTTTCGTGCTACGCGATGGCACCTTGCTTCGTCGCAATTAGATACCTGACGGTCCTGAGCTCTTGCTCGTGATCCCGGCACACCTTCGTTCGACCGTTCTGGCTGAGCTACTCGACGTGCCGACGGCGGGGCATCTCGGCGTTTCCCGCACCTATGATCGTGCACGCCGTCGGTTCTACTGGTCAGGAATGTATAGGTCGGTATGCCGTTACTTGACCTCGTGGGACCTTTGTCAGCGCCAGAAGAAGTCAACACTCCCGCCTGCTGGCCGTCTTCAATCACTCGACGTTCCATATGAGCCATTTCATCCTGTCGGCCTCCACCTGCTTGGTCTGTCTCGCGAAATCGATGGATCGCCGTTGCCACGGACTACGCCACACGGTTTGCCATTACTCGCGCACTTCCAACCAGCTGCGCGACCGACGTAGCCGACTTCTTTCTCCACAACGTCATCCTTCAGCATGGAGCACCGCGGCAGCTCCTAACGGACCGTGGCAGGCAGTATATTTCTAGGGTCGTCAATGACATGTTGATGTCTTTCTCGACCAAACATAAGTTAACCACGGCTACCATCCGCAGACGAATGGCTGGACGGAGCGGATGAACCAAACCATTATCGACATGCTGGCGATGTGTGTGTCCACCAACCACCAAGATTGGGGATGAAGCGTTGCCTTTTGTCACGTTCGCCTATAACACGTCCCGGCACGAGACGGCTGGTTATTCGCCTTTCTTTCTTTTATTCGATCGCAATCCAACGTTGCCGATGGACACGATGATGCCGCCTTCAACGTACCCACCTACTGAGTACGCTCAAGAAGCTATAGCCCGCGCTGATCACGCACGCCAACTTGCGCGCGTTCGGCTAACCGACTCGCAAGCAGGCCAACAATCTCGCTACAAAAGCCGTCACCGAAGCGCCCAAACCGAGCAGTCGTCAGGGAATAATCACACATGGGACGTGATTCCGCCAGTAATGTCACTCATATCAATTAAAAACAAATTTGGGCCCAAGGCGCCGTCTTACGGCAGACCAGATGGCACGATCGCCCCGCCTGATTGAGTTCCACTAATCACTACTATTTGCCGTCTGTTATTTAGATATTCTTTAAACAAATTAGTGACAGTGTGGTCAATCTTCAACCACGGCAAGTTTTCAACTTGCAATGAATGAGGCACCACATCAAAGGCTTCCTAAAATCTAGTATGCAGTCAATAGAATATTCACTGTCGAGAATGCCCGCTACATCATGAACGAACTCTGGTAAAGGGGTAATATAGGACAGACCACTTCAGAAACCGTGTTACCTGGGACTCAACAACACAGGATAAGTACAGTATACTAAAATACAATGCGCTAAATCAACGGATCAATGATATTTACAATATGTTGCATGGGACTTTGCAATGAAAATGTATTAAGATGATTCGTAATGTTACACCAAAAGAACATGCTAAAATATCTTGCGATCAACACTGGAGAACGGAACCAGACGATAATTCTGTACACGGTCACGCTGTGCAGATTTGTGCACTGATCTGACCTTGGCTCTGTTCCACTCATGTTGTGAAACATCTTTTTGTAATAATTTACAAAAAATAAGAGTTATATATTATGAAATTGCCTGCGCACTACAGAAAAGCAGCGTGCATGACAAGTCATTGAGACCAGTTGCTTTAGATGAATCAAGCCGCTCGAGGAGGGTTTGTATACGTTGCTGATCGATTAGGACAGGACACATGGAATCACAGACAGGAATAACTTTATTAGTGTTGAGGCAGTAAATCACCCTCGGGATCAGGAAACCGTGAGCTAAAGTAAGAATTAAAATTATATCCTCTTTCAAGATCGTCAGTGATGGTCATATCATTGTGAGCAAGGGGTGGTATCGCTTTGCTATCTTTACTGTTTGTATGGATGAACTGCCGCAATTATTTCGGTGTCTTCTGTACCCGCAAACGAAACGTTTCACGGCCGTGTTGTATGCAAAAGTCATATACGGATGGATGGCATCCCACGTCTTGTGCTCAACGTCGACGTACATGGCCAGCATAAAGGCGATGGTCTTATTTAGACGCTCGGTGAGGCCATTGGTCTGTGGGTGGTAGGCGGTGGTCCGCCGGTGACTTGCCTGGCTGTACCTCAGGATCGCCTGAGTTAGGTCCGCAGTAAGCGCCCTACCTCTGTCGGTAATGAGGACCTCTGGGGCGCCATGACTCAGCACGAGATTCTTGACCAAAACTTTCCTGCCTCGTCGGCACTGCCTTTGGGCAGGGCCCTTGTCTCTGCGTAGCGGGTGAGATAGTCAGTAGCTACGACGATCCATTTGTTTCCGGTATTCCATGTCGGGAACGCCCCCCAGCAGGTCCATGCGAATTTTCTGGAACGGCCGGCGAGGTGGCTGAATGGGGTGCAGAAGTCCAGCTGGCGTAGTCGGCGTCAGGCAGTCAACGTCAGAGTGCTTTCATCCGGACTTCTAAACGACGGTAATGTCGAATTCCTGAAGTCACAGGCTCCCCCGTGCGAGGTGACCTGAAGGGTGCTTCAAGTTAGCTAGCCAATAGAAGGCGTGGTGGTGGCTCATAATATTAAAAGGTCTCCCGTAGAGTTAGGGGCGAAACTTTGATGCAGCCCATATGACCGCAAGGCACTCCTTTTTTTATTATAGTATATTTGGCTTCTGCCTCGGATGGCGAGCGGCTAGCATACCTGATCACCCTTTCAAGTTTGTCAATCCTCTGCACTAGGACGGCTCCGAGCCCTACGCTGCCTTCATCGGTGCGGATTTCCGCGTCAGCGTATTCGTCGAAGTGCGTAAATATTGGTGGCGTCTCCGGGCGTCGTTTCAGTTCTTGAAATGCTTAGACTTATGCTGTTGCCCACTTGTATTCATCGCCATTTTTCGTCAGGTAAGTTAGGGGCTCGGCTATCCGTGAAAAACCCTCGACAGAAGGTCTGCAATAGGCGCACAAAGCAAGAAATCGACGTACGGCCTTCTCGTCGATGGACTGCAGAAAGGCAGCGATAGCCGATGTTTTCCGGGGGTTGGGGCGAACTTCAGAGTTGCTAATCACGTGGTCCAAGAACAAAAGCTCCTCGTACGCAAAGCAGCGCTTTTCCGGCTTCCTTTGATTGCTTCAAGTAGAGCTTCAAGGCACAGCACGCGTTGGTCGAAGTTTGAAGAAAACACAACGACGTGATGCAAGTACACAAGGCAAGTCTGCCACTTCAAGTCGGCCTGCACTGTATCCATAACGCGTTTGAAAATTTCAGGTACCGTGGAAAGACCGAAGAGCATGACCTTGAATTCGATAAGACCGTCTGGTGTTATAAAGTAAGTCTTTCCTCGGTCTCTCTCGTCAACTTGGGTTTGCCAGTAGCCAGTCTTGAGGTCAATGGACGAAAAGTACTTGGTGTTCTGGAGTCGATCTAGAGCGTTGTCTATTCGTGGGAGAGGGTACACGTCCTTTTTTTTGTGACTTGGTTTGGGACGTCGATAACCGGCGCATATGTGTAAGGTTCCGTCATTCTTCAATAATACCACGGGTGAAGCCCACGTACAGGCAGGATGATGTCGTCGCGTAACATTTGATCGACTTGTTCGTTATAGCCCCGCGTTCTCGGGTCGAAACTCTGTACGGGCTCTGAGGGAGTGGCCTGGCACTGTCCTCTGTTATGATGTGATGTTTTGCGTCAAGGGTCTGTCGAACTCTTCACCAAGACGAAAAGCAGTCCTTGTATTGCAGGAGCGGGTTATGAGCTCTTGTTTATGCGTCCGAAGGCTCGGATTGATGTCGAACGCCTGGTTCAAGAGGTTGGTTAGTCGGAGTAGAATTGGCAGAATCGGTGAGGGTGGAGGAAGAGATGGCTTCCTCAATTTCTTCGATGAAGGCGATCGTCGTGCCTTCCTTTACGTGGTTGTACTCGTTACTGAAATTTGTTAGCAGCGCTGTTGTTTTCGCTCCACACAGCTTGGCGATTTATCTTACGATGCATATTTCGCGGTTAATCAACAGGTGCTAGTCTCCTTCAACGACGCCTTCCAGGTCTGTGGACTCTTGAGTGCCGACGGAAAAGACGACGCTTGAGCGAGGCGGAATGGTGACCTGGTCTTCCAGCACATTTAAGGCGTGCTTTCCGGGTGGCGTGTGCGGCGCTGGTGCTTTTTCTGAGGGTAGCGTTATCGTTGGTCCATACCAAGGATGACGTCTCTCGAGCACTGTTCTAGGACTACGAAGCTTGCGGGATAAATACAAATCTTACTGGAGACCCTCGCTGTGCAGATTCCTGCCGGTGTTACTATGTGGCCTGCAGCGGTCCGTATTTCGGGGCTTTCCCAAGCTGTCTTAACTTTCTTCAACACTGCGGCCGAACGGCCCACTGATGGCGGATGAGGCGGCTCCAGTATATACGAGAGCTGTCACGGCTGTGGCCGTCGATAATAACGTCGAGGTCACTAGTTCGTCGTCTCGCGTTGCCGTTAGGTCGTGGCATCGCATCACGGCTGCGTCGGTTTGTTCCGGTGCTTGCACGTTGCGTCGTCAGGTCCTCTTCGGGCTGCGAAGTTTCGACGTCAGTCCCCCGTTCGGCTTGCGGCGAGTTCTTTAGATTTCGTTGCGGTGTTGTCGTTGGCGGTGGAGGACCTTCGGTGTTTCGTCATACAGCAACCGCACCTCCATCGGTTGTTGCCCCTAATTTTTCGCGGATACGGGCTAGGTGACCGGCCCGGGGTTGGGCTAGTGTACAGCGGGCGGTGCGGCGAGGTGTAGCGGCCGAGTGACGGTGAACGGTATGGTCGTCGCTGTTGCCACTGTGCTGCGGTGATGTAGTCGGCGATGTCGCGAGGGCCGTTCACCTGGCTGTGGACGCGGCACGTTCACGTTGAAACGACGTAGCCCTATCTGTCGTTACTGGTAGCGGCGGTAGGTGTGGCCAGCTTCTTCGCAGTGGTAGCAGAGTGCGCGGTGGTCGGGGCTGCGGCGCGTCGGCCTTTTCTCGGACCATCGCACTGGCCGACATTTGGACGGTATGGCGTCGGTGGCGGCGGCGGAGTCTGGCGGCAGAACTGTAGTGGTGCGGTGTCTTCTCGTTGCTATGAGCTACTCCAGCAGCGCAGCTCATAGCCTCTGGATGAGGCTGCGGTGGTTCGGCAATTCCCAACGCTGGCTGGACTTCCTCACGAACAATGTCGGTGATCAAGTCGACTCTAGGCTGCGGTTGCGGAAACATCTTTAGCAGCTCTTCACGCACGACCACTCGGATGGTCTCGGGCAGGTCCTCGGTGCTGAGGGCTTCAACTTCGGCGTAGTTCGTCGTCGGTGAGCGGCGGTTGTACTGCCTTTTCCGCATCTCAAGGATATTTTTTATTGTGACCTCCGTCAGGAATTCGTTCACACACTTGGGCGGGTTGCGAACAAGTCCCGCAAAGAGCTCTCGTTTGATTCCTCGCATTAGGAACCGGAGCTTCTCCTCAGATATGGCAGGGTCGGCGTGACGGAACAGGTGGGTCATTTCTTCGGTGTACATCCCGATGTTTTCGTTTGGGGGGCTGTTCACGGCTTTCCAGCAGGGTTTCCGCCCTTTCCCTACGCAAGACACTTGTGAAGGTTTCGAGGAATGCGTCGCAAAATAGATCCCATGTCGTCAGGGTGGCCTCTCTGTTCTCGAACCAAATCCTGCCGCCATCCTCATGGGTGAAGTATACGTGCCGAAACTTCTCTTCAGAGTACCAGTTATTGAATTGAGTAACCCGGTCGTATTTTTTCCAACCAGCTTTCCGGCTCTTCACATGGCGATCCGCGGAAAGTGGGTGGTTCCTCGGCTGATTCATGACTCTTTGAGCTCACACAGAGGCCGTGATGGTGCCTGTCCTCTTTGTCGTCGTGGCGCTTGGCTTCTCTGGCAGGGGTCCGAATTGTGGTGGCAGTCCTTGTATTGTAGTCTGCGGCTAGCTCGACTCTTCTTAATGGTGTCGGTTTCTTCTTGACAACTTGGGCTGGGTTCACGGCTTGACGGGGGCGTCCGGAACGTGGACGAACAGCACGTCCACCAGATGCCACGTGGTCGTGACGTCGATGAAGGTAACAGTCGACGTGTTAAAGAAGAAACTCTTTAGTTCGCGGGATTTGTGGCCAGGGAAACTGAAAGTGAGACTACGGCAATACACACTGGCACTCACAGCGGCGAACAGAGCGTCGGCCGTCGATAATCTCATCCGCGGCAACGCGCGTCGGCATTTATACATGCGGCGTCGAACAATCGAGCGTTATCGCTGATGGCAGTGTTTGCTCCAGAATATACTGAGCTGTTCGTGCTTGCGAGCGCAAGCCGAACAGATTATCCGAAAACTATTTAGAATGCTCTCAAGACATACTGGCGCGGTTTGCGCAAGGCAGTACCTACACGTGCAACACGCCGGCAACATAAAACATAGAAAGGAACCGTTGAACTGATCACGAATTCGTTGCTTATGGTAAGTGGTGATGATGATAATGATTAATGCCTAGAAACAGAGCCATCGGGAAGCAAAGTTGCCACGTACGTTGACTAATGATGATGGAGGTATTGTAACTCGTGTTCCCAACGTCCACGGACGTGGATACTTGTTTACTTCTGAAACTAAAGATAACTTTTCCAGGATTAGGTTTGTGGTTTATTCTTATTTTCGAAGGTATTCTTATTGCATCTAATAAAAAAAAAGGAAGCCGGCAGATACCACGCACTGTGGGAATCGATGTAATGCGAAGCCGCCAGGAAGGAGCAAATCATGCTTTACATAATTTGCATGTCATGTTACTCAATACCAAATTTGGTGTATCTCGAGCTAACGAAACGGCCGCGAGCACGCCATGGGCGTGGCATGCAAGTCATGTCACACATGACAAGTCATGATTTCCATATTACCAGTTGTCATTTAGGTTTGTCATACAGTCACGTAACTCAATACCAAATTTGGTGTATATCAAGCTAACGAAAGGGGCGCGAGCGCGCCATGAGCGTGGCGTGCAAGTCATGTCGCACATGACAAGTAATGATTTCCATATTACCAGTGGTCATTTATGTTCGTCGTACAGTCA
>JALIZH010005541.1:0-29612 GCA_030522465.1 Rhipicephalus appendiculatus | reverse complement strand
GCTCGGTTTCGGAGGCACGGAACTGCATATAACTGTGAAGGGTGTGGTGGCGAGGAGCGTTCACTTTAGGAGTAGTAAGCGCACTGCCCACGAAAGTAATTCCTCGTCATGGCGATGTTGCTACTGGCAATGTTCGCGATCACTGAGCGAACTGTTTTCGCCAGAATTTTAGGCGCGTGACACTACAATTAATGACAATTTTTGGAGGTTTACGTCTCGAAATCAGTGGATACGGTGCTCGACTGTTGACCCGAAGGTCGCGGATTCGATCTCAGCCGCAGCTGTCGCACCTAGATGGAGGCGAAATGCTTGCCCGTGTACTGTGCGATGTCACTCCACGTTGTAAGAAACACCAGATGGTAAAAATTTCCGGGGCCCTCCTCTACGGCGTGCTCCACAATCATATAGTGGTTTTGGCATGTGCCCACATTTTCTTAAGAAAACACTGTTGCGCTACCAGTGGCCACTGCACTGGAGCATGGTTCTGGGTGTTTTATTGCAACTAGTTCTGATGTGCAGGAGCGCTGTTTTCATACATTTGCCAATTTCACTGAACACGATTTTGTTGAAGTAAGAAAGAATAAAATAAAGTAAACAGTTGGGGAAAATTATCACTTGTAGCTGGAATGTAGGGAATGAAACTATACAAGTGGGCACATCCTGGAACTTAAGTCACTGGCTTTCAAGCGCATGTTCACGAGGGCTGAAGAAGACGCAGTAGCTTTCCAGCACACGTTCGCGCGTGCTGAAGACTCAGCAGCGTTCCAGCACACGCTTCTCGTTGGCACACGAACGGAAGTGAAGGATCCGCTTTACCGAACCTCGGCCACCTGATCGGCAATCTCGATGCTTTCTTCACCGTGGCGCAACCATGTGTTTCAACGTCTTTCCGGTAGCGACACCACCGAAACGTGCGGTCACTTACACAAGTCCGCTCCCCGAACGGATTCGCTGAAACCGTCTCCGTGTCTCAGCATCGAGTTCGCTACCCGTACGACGCCGTGTTCCGTTCTGTTTGCCCCGGAAGAGACTCCCGTTGGTAAATGACCCAGAGTGTAAGAAGTGTGTCAGTCACATGCCCCTGAAGTCATCGCGCGCGCAGTGAGCTAGGTGGATGTGTTACGGAAACAGAAACGCCCTTTTTCTGAGACACGTGAATGCCCCCCGATTGCGAGTGCGCATGAAGGGGCACGTTTCATTTCATGCGCGTGTGCGCCTGCTTCGGGTGTGGTTCTGTGTATGACGTACTGTTTCGAATCCGGGAGATGATAGATAGATAGATAGATAGATAGATAGATAGATAGATAGATAGATAGATAGATAGATAGATAGATAGATAGATAGATAGATAGATAGATAGATAGATAGATAGATAGATAGATAGATAGATAGATAGATAGATAGGTGAGGAAATGAAAGGTGAGGAAATCAATGAGACAGGCGCCCGGTCTGCTACCCTACCCAGGGAAAGATGTCTACCTTAAGCCGACGTTTACCGTTAGCTCTGAAAGACAAAAAGCTAAAGCTTAAACAGTTTTACAATATCAGTTTGAGTAAAAGCTATTGGTAATCTCCCTATCTACGCTCCAGGCATGGTTATGATGTCATTCACCGCGAATGACACGAACTGTGCCAAAAGTTCGGGGCATCGATGGTATATTCATAATGATGGAAGTTTTACCATGAGGTATGTAAATGATCACGTGGATGGCGATGAGTCATCATGTAAATATATGGGTCCATAAAACTTTATCACATGCAAAACACGGGTAGTTTTCAGGTCATTCCTTTACGCGATTCGGAATAACGGGGTGGCTTGGTCGCCATGCTACGGAGCGAACACTGAATCATCGACTTACCGCGGTTACGGAGTTATCACTCGACCCATAGAAGTGGCTACAAGTATCAATTAGCATAACAAATCGTTTTTTTAGCAGATTGTATATACCGGTATAGTCTCATCTAATTAGATTTTCTGCGCGGCAACAATGGATGTGTGCATGTCCCGGGCAACTTTCTATGTGATACTTATTTCGAGGGCCCCGAAAGTTGGCCATAAATTTACGCGTGTTATTAACATTCGAATGGAAGTCGATTTGATCGAGACCGACGCATATGTTAGCGGTCTGCGTAGAGCTATTGTCTGCGTGCGTTTTCTTCAGCTACAGAGATGGTGCAACAGGAAACAACGAGCCTTTCGCTGCCGGCTGTTGTTCTATGTTACTACCTCGTCGCTGATACAATCGATTTAGGAATAATGAGGTGATTAGAAGCACGTGCCAATCATAGTGCGTAGTCCGTGAAAATATCGTCCGTATATGGCACCCGGCCATAAGTTCCGGAGCACAATGGACCAATGAACGCGCGGTGTGGCTAGAAGTGAGAGAGTGAAAACATCTATTAAAATAAAGGAAGTAAGCATCTTGTGCTTTTGCTCGATGTTGGAATAAAGAAACAAGGCGTGGTTAAGTATCACGGATTCACAAGCACAGTTCAGCGCCGGAAGGTTGCCAAAGATACGGGGCCGGTGGCGTTTTTATAGTGGAATAAAGAAGTATATTTGAGAAAGAACCCTTAGGCTCATGCTGACGAGAACAATAACACCTTATTTCTTATCTTTGCTTGGTCGTTGGCTTCCAAAACTACCCCAACAAAATATTATTTCACTGAGAAAGATAGAGAAATGTAAAGGAAATATGGGGGTTAGCACGATAAGATGTAATCTCTGGTCGGTTTCATTTCCTCTGTAATAAAAATTAGGATAATGAAATATACTGATGGTTTGGCGTCTATATTCTAAAAAGAATGCAAGGAATTCAAATGGTTGCGGCTATATGGTGCCACGCTGCTGGAGATAACGCATGCTTTAGGTTCAGTCCCGACTATGTTATCTGCATTCCGACGGCGGTGACATACAACGAACATTCGTATACTGTGTACAAAATGCAATGTGCGTATATATAGGCAATGAAAATATTCTGCGCAATCCGATAAGTCGCTACTAATAGCCCATTGCGCGTGTGTTAGTGGCGTAGAACGCCCTGAACGAATATGATTAACTAGTATTCAAAGTAATAGGGCGTATATAGACATCTTTTAGCACCTTAAAGGTTTAGGTACATGTTAAAGAACCCTAGATGGTAGAAATTTCCGAAGCCCACCACTAAGGAGTCTCTGATAATTTAAACTCAAGCAGTTATTATTATGATTATTCGTTTGTGACGTACCCACAAAAACAGATTCATGCAAGTATTAAAACGCATCCATTGCTCCCTTCTTTAAGGCTGGTGGCATATGCACGAGTGGAGAGATGACGCTACGTTTTCGATGCGGAAAAGAAGGTCGTAAAATCCCCGTGACACACTCCGAGTTTCCTGAGCTCAAGCAGCGCTGAAAAAAATAAAAACAAAAACAAAAAAAGCGACCGGGTTTCCTTTACCAGTAGTCGTCGCCTTCAAAGATGCACAACAAATTAACACGCCCGCACACTAGGAGGAAAACACTGTACGTTCCTGGCACATCCAAACCATCAAAGTGACTTTCCGAGACCTTGACTTGGAAACAAGACTGACAGCATGCGCCGTACCTCGTAGCTTTTTCCTTTTCCGAAGTGACTCATACGTTATACGGCGGATCGGCCTTTGCTCAATGAAATCAAGGCGCTCTTTATAACGCAGTCAAACTTTCTGGAATAACATCGTGGTATTTCCAGCCTTCGTCATTCTCTTAGCAGAAGAACGATGCTCTGGTACCTTGAGCATGGAGCAAGACAAAGAAAAATATGGCAAGAAGGAATCGATACAATTGGGCTACAGCGTTTTCAGGGCCTCATGGCTCAAGTCAGTGCATCTGACTGACCCAATGTGCTCGAAAGCAAGCAATACACTAACAACAATAAAGTCAACGAATGAAGCTGTACTGGGAGACGCGTGGTGAGGGCAGATCTTTTTACTAAAAAAATCAGCAGATCCCACGTCTCGTGGGAATCGGTTTCATGCGAAGCAGCCAGCGAGTAATTCTGTATGCTTAATTAATTTAAGCTTTAAGGCAAGTGTTACGAAGTGGATCGATGTTAAGTGCAGTAGTTGTGTGCAAATTGTGGGCTTACCAGGAAAGTCCACTACACTGGCGTCTACTGGTGACTACACTGGGTAACTTACGGTCTGACATAATATCGTCAGCGATCACGTTAGAGCAGAAACGTCAGTATTATCAAAATGAAGTGCGCTTTACGGTGTGACGATGTGAATATCACACATAAATTTCGTTAGCGTACTCCTCCGGGGTCGAGCAACGCTTGAATATAGCTTGCTGAATCATAGGAATACAAAAGTAATGTTCATTAGACTGATATAAAAGTGGAGTAAACATTGTAATCCCAATTGACGTTAACCCGGCATGACGTCCGTGTAATATAGGTTTATATATGCAATGTTTATTGCTTTGTTACAAAATTAGATAGCCAGCACTGCAACCACGATTGAGGTTGCACCGACCTTAAACCTGCATAGTGTCTTTTTCGAAAGCAGTTTTAAGACCTGGCATGGTAGAATACCTGATTGCCACGCAGAACGCTTGGGTTCGATTCCTGCTAAGGTTCTTTTTTTATCTTTGCATTCGTCGGGTCTAAGCTGCCGATGTCAGTTTCTCTTCAGCCTCTCACATTTAAGTTAAAAATGTCTGTTCTTGCCGTTCCGGGGTAGATATAAACTGTCAATCACCTGTGGAGCATACCCGCGCCCCGCAGCCCGTGACATACGGGTATGTGCCACACTTGTCTGGAGGAAAGGGTTTGACGACGTACGCGACAGGATTTTCACGTTATTCATGTCGGGACCAGGCAGTCATATTCCTCAAACTCTATCACACTCCCATACAACTTTGTTCTACACCAAGTTAAGGAGGGGATCACGAGAGTACCCAGACCTAGGCGGCTAGATAGATATATACGTAAATAGAAACGCTTAAAGTGCGCGGATTTCTAAAAGAAGTGCTTCGCATTTAAAATGAAAGTTTACGTAAGCGACCTTGTTACGTTGTGTGCTACGAACAAAAAAAAAAGTACAGCCTCAAGAGGTCGACGAAACATTCCAAATACGAGAATACGATGGTTGATATGTTGATTTAGTTGTTCACTACAAACATGATTCTTTGAATTTTCCATTACAATAAAGCTTTATATTGTTCGACAGCGAGAAAACGTACCAGCGCTACACTCCTACATGTAGCTGTAGCCATGACTGGTATCTACGGGCGGGAAAACCGACATGACGACAAAGACGAAGCGAAGATGCATGAAAAGGCAACGTGCCCTGGTGACTGACAACGGAATCACTTTAGCGATATAAAATTTTTCAAATGGAAAAGAAAAAGACAGGAACGAAAAGGAAGGAAAGAAAGGAATGTGAAAACGTGATCACAGAAAACAAGAACACCTGACTGCCGATTATTGACAGTTCAGAACTTGCCAGTGTTCTCGCAATATGTTAGCAAATTGGGCTAGTTCTAATATACTGATGATGGCCAGCGCAAACGAGGCACGGGACTAGAAGAAAGTACACGAAGCAAGCGCTCTGTAACAACTGAAAATTTAATGTAAAAGCATGAAATACTGAAACAGAAAGGGAGGTAGTGAACGACAAGTACAAAGAAATTCCAACCAATCTGTCACGAGAAATAGGATTTTTTGTTTTTTTTTTGTATTTTTTTTTTAAAGGAGAGGCAGAAAGTTAGGTGGGCAGATGAGATTAAGAAGTTAGCTGGTATAACTTGGTCGCAGCAAGCACTATGACTGGGTTAATTGGCGAAACACGGGAGAGGTCTCTGCCCAGCAGTGAGCGTAGTCAGGCTGATAATAATGATGTTAGGCAGCGCTTGTGTCGTGCGCGCGAGCCTTGTTTGCGCTGGCCATGACGAGACTTACAGTATTTCATCGGAGTCTCTTGATTTCTCTCTTCCCCTTCCCCGCAAGGAGTGCCAAAGAAACCTTGTAGTCCCCTTTTCAGCACTATTAGTTTTCTTGTCATGTTAAACTAGCTAAACAAAGCGCGGACGTGATAGAAACACCTTAATATCCTGAAACGTTTTGTAAGTGTAACGTAATAGAGTAACAGGTTTGAAGACAATTGCACTGTTTCTTTGTCAAACATTTACCAGTCGAGTCGAACGTACTCCAGGACGGTATAAAAGAAAGTCGCACAATAAAATTAGAAAAAAAATTATTCGGCAGATTCCTTACCTTGTGGGAATCGGTTTCACGCGAAGCGGTCGGCGAGTAATTGTCTATGCTGCATTTATCGGCTTTGAGCCGAGCGTTACGAGCTGGATTGACGTTCTTTTTGTAAGTTTATAGTTGTAGGCACATCGTGGGCTTATCGGGAACGTCGACTACAGTGGCGAGAAAAAATTTCAGGTGTAAGACGGCGTCAAATGGCGCAATACAGGGGTTAGTGCTGAGCGCTCGGAGAGGCCTTCTTCCTGCATACATAAACATGCTTATGATTATGCGTATGAGGATGATGATTACAGTGCAGTGTAAATGTAAAATGGCGAACAGAGCATACAGCAGAGGATGACTGCAATGTCGACGTTTCACTCTTTTTCACAATGCAGGAACAACTGATTACAAGCAAGGGTTACCCTTTCGAACGCCACAATGCGATCACGAGTGATGGCTACATCATCGAAATGCACCGAATACCCCATGGCAGGGAAGACTGCAAAGAACCGTGCCACAGACAACCCATCCTTCTCATGAGTGGCCTGCTTGGTGACTCGTCAAATTTTGTGCTGGACTTCCCGAAGCAATCAATCGGTAAGATACGCGATCACGTTTGTAAATGAGTGACTGAATGAATTAGTGACATCTGGGTAACTTACTTAGCTGTGTCAGCTAAGAGAAACAATACCATATCCGCCTCTGGAAACGCTTCGAGATTCCAGCCTTGGTTACAGGTTCGTGTAGCTGACAAGAAAGGCTTCGTGACCTGCAGCACCCAAGTTAGTTAGAGAAACTTCGAAGTGTGTTGCCCAGTGCCCTATGTCTGGTGTTTATGCACGACTGAATCATAAGGAAGTACACTCACATTTGCGAGCACATTGACAAAACATCGCATGATAGCACACAGTTGTTGTGTTTGGTTACCCAACAAAATACATTGATTCGACCATGTTGTTAAGGCTATATGTCCCGCGAAGCCCAGACGTAGGCAGGTAGGTAGTAAACGTTATTGAGATCCATAAGAATCTTCACCGCGTCCTTATGTGGGTAAGACTGCGGGCTGCTGCAAAGCCTAAAGAAAAAAAGATACAGAAATGATGCCCAGCTTACACCTGCATACCTGATGCATGTTATGTTTGCAGGTTACGTGTTGGCTGGACAACAAGTACGACGTATGGATGGGAAACGTACGCGGTAATACGTACGGCAAGCGTCACAGGAAGTACAACAAGCGTTCGAAAAGATTCTGGAATTTTTCGTACGTCGTTCTGCTTCTCTTTTCGTCGATCCGTAATACTTCTTTTATTGGGGCTTCTTATTCTGCACACTGAGCGTTACTTTATATCCATAAAAATGCACAAATATTTTGGTTTATCTGAATCGGTATATTTTCAAAGGATGGTGTGGCGTCTTTAGCGCACTTTTCTCTTTCGCGAACTACTTCAGGCACATTGGAATGGCAATGAACGTCATTCATTACTGCGATTCATTAGCGACTACTAGCTTTGAGGTTCATGACAATCGTACGGTCGGGAGCGCAAGTGCACTGTTATTCTTCAATTACCGGTATTATTTATATACCGCTAGCGAAAAGAATTTCTTGACGTAGATTAATTTCCCAGGATTCATTTTTATTATCTGCAAGCAAATGAGAGGTCTGCCTACTGAACAGCCTGCTATGTGAGTGTTGTAGTCAGAGAGAGAAATATTAACGATATATTTATAGACGTTGAAATAAGTAGAAAAGAAACAATGCTTTAAATTTGCTTAAAAAAAGAAAATTCTCATTATACTGCTAACATATAAGACAAATCATACAAATATACGTTACTCTAATGGGTAGCACTTACATGTGACGAGTGTTACAACATTCTGGTCTTCATTCACTCCAAAGTATTCTAATAGGTCATCATCATCAGCCTGACTACGCCCACTGCAGGGCACAGGCCTCTCCCATGTTCCGCCAATCAACCATGTGCTGTGCTTTCTGCTGCCACGTTATACCTGCAAACTTCTTAATCTCATCTGCCCACCTAATTTTCTGTCTCCCCCCTTACGCGTTTGCCTTCTCTTGGAATTCAGTCAGTTACCCTTAATGACCAGCGGTTATCCTGCCGACGTGCTACGTGCCCGTAGGCACGTAGCACGTAGGTAGGATAACCGCTGGGAAACCTAAAAGGTCACTTATATGTAAAATTTAATATAATGAGACCACATGGTAAGGTCATGACAATAAATGTCAAGTGACATGAGTCAGTGTATAAATACCGTTGTCTTATAAAAGCATTCTTTTCAGGACACAGCTAAAGGAACTAAATGTTTATAATGTGTTTATCTTAGAGCCTTTCCCGCGGCCTCACGCTACATATGGGTACACGGGAATGAAGCAAAACCGAGAGGTGAAAAATATATAATCAAACTGAACTGCGTGGAGGAATTTCTGATGTATAGATAACGGGCACTTTGTATTCTGTGCGAGTAAACTTTATAAATTTATTTACTGTTCTACATTATACAATAACTGCCACAGGTTCCACGAACATTCAAAGTACGACGTTCCAGCCCAGATTGAATACATCCTAAAGAAGACTGGCAGAAAGGATCTGCTGTATTTGGGAGTTTCTCAAGGCACGCTACTTTTCTTCACCATGATGTCCGAGAGGCCGCAGTACAACGAAAAAGTGAGAACACGCGAAACTTTATCGTTCCCTTTGAAAGTTTTTCTGCCTTATTCATCTATTGAGGAGTTCTGAAAACTTATAGTGCGTTTAGTGTGCCCTAGTAAATGGTGCGGAGGCCGAAACGACCTTTCGAACTTGCCGAGTTCGAATCCAAAAAATGCTTCGCGTTCCATGATAACCGCGGGCGTAATAATTACGCATGTACTAATTATTACGATTTTCCTGATGAGATTTCGCGACATGCTGAGTGTAAGCACATAATTCCGTCCCAATTCCATGGAATAATTTTGTGCTTTGGAGGAAAGCTAGAAGAAAGCGTGCACACAACTGCACGCGCATGGAAACACTCTCATAGGTCTCTCATAAGGTACTCGAATTCAGCCATTGAAGTATTGCCCATTTGCCTATTAAAGGAAAACTTGACAGTGGGCAAAACAGTGAACCAAGCAGGGAAAAAAAAGCAAACATAATAGCAGTTCTTCCGTGTACGAATACAACCGATGAGCGAAGCTTCTTAGAAATGGGACGCATGCGGCGTTCGGCGCGCGCGGCGTTTCATTGTCCGGGCAGCGGACGACAGGGTGAAGCGATGGTTTCGCGCGTTCGTCGGTTTGAGGGGAGAGGCCAGAGTCTCAGATTCAGAGAGAGGGAGACTAATCCGCCTCCGTTTCGCATGCGTTCGTATTCTCGCGCTTTGCGCATCGTGCAGATGCCATCCGCGTTCCAGCTCTCATCAAGCTCATTTATCCTCCCGCGTAAGGGGGAGACGCCACAGCTGGCACCGTGCCAGGGAGCTTCAACGGCGACTGCGGGGTGCCGGCCTAAGGAGCTTCGCTCATAAAAAAGGCACAGAGCGCAAAAAGGAAGCGTTTGACGAGTATGGCACGTAGGACAAAATTATATTTAAAGAAAATCGGCACTTGCACGCTTGCTGTTTTGTAGTCTGGGTATGTTTTGCATATTTTTGGTCATTTTTTTAAGCAATTTATAGATGTCATAGCAGCTTCGAACTCAACAGACGCCGTCAGACGAATATTCCACTTCATTATCAATGCAGTCAGTATTTCTCATATTTATCTATTTTAACTACTTTCTGGCGGTTATGACGCAGGTGAAGGCGTTTGCAGGGCTTGCTCCATTCAACAAGGTGTCCCACATGAACGTCGACTCCTTAGCAATGCTGATGCCTTTCGCTGATAAAGCATTGGTGAGTTCATACTTCACTCATCGATGCCATCTCATTGTCGACATTGTTCGGTATAACGTCTGGAACTGTTAAGTACTTGCCTTTTACAAAATAAAAAATGAAAAAGTTTGACCTTGCACCCATCATTGGGTAATGGAAACGAATCTTGGAGGCCACATTTTCACCTCGCTGCAGGCACCGGAAGTGGCAGAATCACCATACTTTTCAAACATTACTTGTTTCAAATGGCGTAACTGAAAGTAACTTGGATACTTTTCCCTGGCAAACCGAACGATAACATTCGCAAATGTTACATTGAAGAAGCCAGACGAGAACAATTCAACGTTGCAGTGAAATTTTAGCAAGAACATCGCAGCGACACGCACTAAAGTCTTAAAAAAAAAAAAAGCTGGTTTCAATGGTAAGAACGCAAGCTTCTGTGGAGATATACATCACAATAATTTTCTTTCTTTATTATTACACGTTGTGCAAACCATCTTTAAGGCTCCGTCGGCATGTTCGTTTCCGTGGTGTAGTGGTTATCACGTGCGCCTCACACGCGCAAGGTCCCCGGTTCGATCCCGGGCGGAAACAATTTTTTTTTGTTCTCGCAAGTTTTTTTTTTGTTTAGTTATTGTAGAAACAGCGTACCTTTGCAGGAAAAAGTTCAAACAAACAAGCAAAAAGAAAACTAAAAGACTGCAAATGCATGGAAGAAACGCGCGTTTAAGAAAATTCTATAGCTGGACGTGAGAATAAAGGTGTGCAGCCACATAACCTACATGTACGATTAAGATATTTGGACCATGTGGAGGTGAATAGATTGAGCGACTCTGGAGGGTCCGGACTACTGACACGTGAGCAAATAATGAAGCTAGGTGCCCTTCAGCATACGTGATTTAACGATATCGAGGTTGGAGGGCTGACTGGACGCCATTTCTACAGTACAAAACAATGTTTTCAGTAGATGCTTGAAGGCTCACATTCTAGATTTCACTATGCCCAGATTAAAGACTGGTCCCTGTGCGCCGTTGAGTGCATGATATGCGCTTGCTGACGTTTTATTAACTTATCAAGGCGAAAGCTTCAATCAGTGCTTCACCAGGTGCTTCGTTTCAACTTTAAGGGTCCTCATCAAATGCGAAAAGTTACCGCCAGAGTCAACGCGAGTGATGCAAAAAAATACCCTTAGATGGCAGCACCCTACGACGTCATTATGACGCCACAGATTGCCAAAATCTGTGAGGTAATCATGATGTCAATATGACGTAACATAACTTGGCCTCACATGACGTATTCACATGATATGGTCTTTTGGTGAAAGCAGGGCCAATCACGCAGGCAGTGCGAAACCGGCTTGGGTGCAGAAAGCTTTCGTGGTGTCAGTGAAATTGAGTGACAAGAAAAATAAGATGACTTTCGCCTTCGAATCGCGTTAGGGGAATGCATAAGCGACCGTGAAACTTTCCTTATCCGGAAATATAAAGTATTCAAGTAGTCATAGTATTTTTTGCAGCATGACTTAAAAACAGTGCCACCATATAGTATAAAAGACCACAGCACAGGCGCTAATGAACTGACTACGCAAAACCTAAACTTACTTTGTCATTCAGGGCATTTTCCGCAGTTCTGATTTCATTTACTCTATGTGGCAACACTGCTCGCAAGGAACGAACTTGTTACCGTGTTATCGAACGTATTGCCGCTTCCTAGAAAGAGGTGAAAAGTGGCTAAATATCATTCGTGATGCTATTTTATATTTCCTTGTATGCGCAGCGTATGGCTTACACCCTCGGAACGTACGAGATCATGCCCCAGGGGTTCCCCTTGCTGCCGCTGGCACGAAGCTTCTGCGCCTTGCCAACGAGAGCCATCTGTTCCTTACTCGGAGACGAGTTTGGCAACCTCGGCAGCAAGTACATGAACATGGTACCAGCATACATTAGGCCTTGTTTTTTACTCTTCTTGACGAACTGATATCACTGAAAATGACGTGTTCCCTCATTAACCTTCTTTATTAAAAGTGGTATTGTGTCTGCGTATATTAACACATAGCACATACTCCTGCTTTAGTGTTTATGTTTTATTATTCGATCGATTTATGCTTCTTTGTAGCAACTACAGGACACGTAGTCCTTGTTATCACTGCTTCCACACATCGTCTACTTAAGCTTGCTTGCGCAATGTGGTTTACTGTCGAAACATTTTTAACGTACACTGTCAATTTTTATGAAAGGGAACACGCGAACGCGTGGCCCGCGCGCTCCGGCGGGTGCTTTCAGCGCCTTCATGCATGAGCGAGGGCAACCACAGCCTCTTTTCGCGTCATCTAGTGCCGAGCAACACAACCAGCCATGGGTGATATGCGGCCGGCTGCAATATTGCAACCCCCTCCCCCTTGAAGGCGATTACGCAATAGGCCGGGCCCGCGGCGTGTCGTCTGCTGCTTGTAAACTATATACTTGGCACGCGAGCGCACTCGAAACGGGAAACCTCTGCCGCTTCGCTTTCACACGTTACGCTTCGACTGATTTAGTTTTTTATGCAACAGCAGTGCAGCCAGATGAACTTGTCGTGGTGTTTTGCCGTTTTGAAATCCCTCATGGCACAGAAAAAAGTAGCACATTGCAACACTTGTCAATGCTTAGGGGCGTTTCAGATCTGAGCATAATATAAGACGTTTGGGCACTTTTCAAAAGCGTGCTGGCGGACCGGTCCTTACAGGGACTCTCGGCGGACGACCTTTGGGTTGTCATCAAGGAGGAGTGGGAGATGCTGAGAAGGGACGCGTCCCTAACGGCCGCTCTGTGTGAATTCCTACTAACTGGAGTGTCCGCTGTCATGTCCACAAATGGTGACGGCACTAAGTATTGACAAGTATTGCAATGTGGTACTTTTTTTTTGTCAGTTGATGTCAAAAGTAAAACAATTGACGTATTTTTTTTCAGTTTCGATAAAGTAATAGAAAATATTTCTTTTCACGTTTCAGGCTCACGTATTCTACGTTACTTATAAATACCGATGAAAATCGCCCGAACCACCACGAGACCTTTTCTCCTGTTTGCTACGCAGCACCATCTCGCGCTCTCATCACGACCCCAGCGGCACTACTGTGCATAAAGCGGCACCTTAAAGCATAAAGCGCTGACATACCAGAAGTTTTTGTTTTGGCAGGCGACACGTTCTCGGCAAAGTGGGATTCTATCTAAAAGGTTTTCCACGGCATTCGGTGAGGGATTTCAAGACAGCAAACTACAAGGAAAAGCTCACCTGACCGCACCGCTGCCGCCTAAACCACTCTAAATCAGCCGAAGCGTACCGCGTGAAAGCCAAGCGGCTGACCGTTTCGAGTGCGCTCGCGTGCCAAGCATAGTTTACCAGCAGCAGACGACACGCCGCTGGCCCTGCCTCTTGCGAAATCGCTTTGAAGGGGGAGGGGGTTGCAATCTTGCAGCCGGCTGCATCGACTCGGTGGGCTGCATATCACCTATGACTGGTTGTTTCGCTCGCCACTAGATGACACGGAAAGAGGCTGTGGTTGCTGTCGCTCACGCTTGAAGGCGCTGCAAGCCGCCGCCGGAGCTCGCGGGCCACGCGCTCGCGTGTTCCCATTCATAAAAATTGACAGTGTACATTCAGGCCATGATATTTTGACCATGGATAAGTTATGGTATGGGTAGAGGAAAGTGGCGCAGCTGTTGCGAACATTTTAACTTTCATTAAAAAAAAGCACTTATTCAGTCATGAGATGATTCCATAGTACGAGCATGTAGTTGGGCGATCGCAATGCAGACGTGTGGAACATCGTACTCGAATCTCTTCTTTGAGTAGTGGGCCTAAAATAGGCGGCTCCTGATAATCATGATAACAGTGAAAACAAACCAAAACAAGAATGTTTTGCGGGCACTGGTGAACAGTTATAATTCTACTGGACTAACGCTTCATTTTCTTTTAAAAAATATATAAAAACTAAGAATTTTGCAATAAACTGGTTATCGTGTTTCATGACAGCTGTGTTTGAAGTGCGGGTAAGTGCCCAGTGACTGTTGTGTGACAACCTGCTCTAAAGGACTGTACGAAAACTTCTGCAAAGAACGAACATTTCTTGTATGTGAACATTGCTGTTGACATGCGGACATTTTTTGTGACGTGTGAACATTGCTTTTGTGAATGGACATCTCTCGTGTGAATTTTGAATTACTTTATTGTTATTGATAACTTCATGACGAAAATTATTAGTGTAAGTGAAGAGGAGTAGCCGGAGCCATATCTAGGCACCACCCTCTCCTTAAACACATTTAATAAAAAAAATTTAAACCTACAATGTCGAGGCTGCCCTATGTGCAGCCGCGGTAGTTAGGCATCCTAAGCGTGGACGAGGGCCTACGATATGGTTCTACGAGCAAAGCTGAGCTTCTCCTGTATCCATTTCAGTCGCGTATTCCTGTCTACCTCTGCCACGTGCCCGCCGGGACTTCACTGAAGAACATCGTCCATTATTCCCAGGTATGTTTAGAAAGTATAGACAAGTTTTGCATTCAATTGCTTTCGCTAGCAAGGCTATTTCGAATGTGCCGAATCTACTGAATGCCATGTCGTAGCTAATCTAATAGGGTGAGTGTCAATAGCAAGATGTGCCAACAGTCGCTAAAGCGCGTCAAGCCTTTTATCATTCAGTTAATGTCTAAGCGACCTAAACAAGCGACAAAAAATACTGGTAAGTGTCAAAGCGTCGTCAACAATGTACTCTAATGTTTGTGGTTACAATCTGATTTATGTTAGCAAGAGTTAGCATTCGTTAGTTAGCATTCGAATGTTAGCATTCGTTTGATCGATTTTTGCGATCGATCGCTGCGGATGACACAGGCGAGCACAAACACTTAGTGAGCGGCACGTTTGCTGTCCGTTTCATGAGCAATTTAACCGCGTCTAGCTTTAGTAGAACTCTACGTGAAAAAAAATGTTTTTTCCAGTCAGCGCGTCGAAAATGTGTCGGTCATTTTTAACGGCTGAAGACGAAAATTGAGGCAGTGGACGACGCTGCTACAGTGATATGAGTATAAGTACGCATTTGGGATACTAAATAACGATAATTGAAAATATATTTTATCCAGCAGTCATCAGTGAGAAATTGTTGATTAAATTCTAAGAAAAATGTAAGAAGCCGCAGGCCTTGAATTTACAAATATTTTCTCTTATAAGTGCTGCCTGTCACTGGATGGTCGCTTCAGCTAAAAAGATATACAACACCAATTTGAAAGGTGTATGTTCTTGTTTGTAGTGAATGCTCTTGTCGATGCGGAGGTCCGAAAATCTGAAAAAAATTGAAGCTAGAAATACGTCGACAGGTAGGAGAAAATGATGCAGAGCGAACAAGTGAAAGGTAAGGGAGATAAAATGCCATCGTGGTCCCTTGTTCATCTATAGGTGATACCAAGCATATGGTCCAAACTGTCTTTATAGCTTATATAACAACTTCCGAGTGATGCCAGATTTCAAAGGCCTTACACATACTGTGGACTACTTGAAAGCTGCCATGATGTGCCTACTTTAGGTTGACACCATTGGTTTCACGTCTTTGAGAAAGGGCTGCTCGTGGGAACAGTAGTAAAACCGATATGTGGAAGAGTTGGAACATATCCATTCTTGGGCAGCGCACAACAAGACAACACACGAAAGAAAACACTGTACATATTTTTGTCCTTCAAATTATCCTTTAGTTGTTAGACCAGCGCTTGTCCTGTGTTCTCTCTCGTGTGTTTTCTTTTCGTGTGCTGCCCAAGAAAGGACGAACAGTAAACTGAAAGAAAATTTTATCACACTATTTCGCTACATCATGACACTTAATGAACTGAGTATTAGATGAACACTTGTCATTTGCTTTCATGTGGTGGCGAATGTGCCTAAAATGTCACAAGTTTAAGTGGCTAGAAATTGTTGAACATGGACCGTCACTGGAGCTAACGATACGTCAGAGCGAAGAAAAGGTTTCTTTCGGAAACGATGGCTTCAGCGACAGTCCCTGTTCAACAATTCCTCGTCACTTTAAGTGTCCACCTTGCCCTTTACTTCTTTCTTGTTCACATATTTTGGTGTAATTCAGATTCAAATGCACTCATGTTTCAAACATTTTTGTTTATTTGTCGTTGCACGAAACATGCAGCTCGTGGAGTCAAAGAAAGCAACCAAGTTTGACTACGGTCCGGTTGATAACAAGATCTATTACGGTCAGGTAAGCACTAGACAAGATTACTTCGACGTATTTGTATTGCGACAACGATGTGTACTAGCTAACACGAACTAAGTTGTGCAAGAAAACTGCATACGAGATACAATGTCAGGCTGTCGGTTGTCTGTCCATATGGGAGTCGTCCGCAGACCGGTGCGCGCACTGGTGTCTAAGCTGTTATAGCACTGCACGCTGTATTGAGTTTGTAGTTGCAGGCTTGCTCTGAAATAACGTCATCCGCAAATATCTGAGAGCGAAATGCAAGAAGATCGAAAGTATTACGGAGCCTTCCATTATGATGTGCCTCACAATCAGATTATAATTTTGGCACATGAAACCCCGGTGATTTTCTCTTCGCCAAGTTGTAATACTCAGCTATAGTTAACTAACTGAATGACTAGAAGAGTTTAATCAATGAACGAATCAAACTGGTGTATCAGCATAGGTGAGAAAACTTCTTTTTTTCCTGATTTGTCGTGGAGTCTTCAGATGGATTCTTCAGATGGACCAGACGGCCTCAAGCTATGCTTGACGGCGACCTCTAGAGCTCGCTATAAGACGTGTAGCTGGACGTCTAGGCTAGAAATAAGCAGCTCCGCGTCCGATGCTTCAGGTTAGGGAGGGGAAAAGGGATTAGCAGAAAACTGGTGCTCCGCAAAGTCTCATATTACGATATTCAGTCCGCTAGCTCCCTACAGAACTTGCAGAATGGGCTTACTCTGCCGAGGCATGCGTATGCATACATGGCAGGTTTGAGCAGCAGTTCGTTTGTAGCCGCCTCCACGTGACCGCTTAAGCCAGAACGCCAAACTGTTGTGTTCGAAAACATAACGCACAGTAGCGTACAGAGTGCTTCCCTTATCGTTTACGCATTTACGAGCTGACGTAATTAAACGTCGTGAAGAGGTATGGATAATTAATTAGCTCTCACTACAATGTCACCAAGAAGAAGAAATAGGCATAGGCAGGGCATGCAGAGCGAGAGGAAGATAACCGCTGGTGATTAAGAGCAAAAGTCTGAAATTTAAAAGAAGGCAAGCGTGCTAGGGGGAGGCCGAAATTCAGGTGGGCAGATGAGATTAAGAACATGGCGGGAATAACGCGATGGCAGCAAGCGCAGGACCGGGTTAAGTGGCAAACATGAGGGAGGCTTTTGCCCTGCAGTGGGTGTAGACAGGCTGATGATGATGACAATGTCATGTTTGCGTTGTGCAGGAGGAACCTCCGGAGTACCAGATAAGCAACGTGATGACCGACGTGGGAATCTTCTGGAGTCGAGGGGATCATATCATATCGCCTGCTAACGTGCGCGAGCTCATAGAGGACCTTGGACCATGGGTCAAAAAGAACCACTTCATCGACGATCCTTACTACACGCACGTACACTTTGCCATGGCGCTCAACAACCCGACGAAGTTGTACAAGGACTTGCTCCAGTTTCTGGATAAATACGCGACGTCTTCCTAGGACTGCGAGTGGTTATAGCTTGTATGTACAATGCCGTAAGCTATAAGCCGTTGGTGCAGTGCACATACGGAAATAACAAAACCGTGTCGTCAGTAACGCAAGGTTTGGAGCATTGGGCATTCGGAGGCAGTGCTCGTGGAGTGCTCCAATGGTTGTTTGGAGCTCGCGGCGTTTCCCTCCAATGAAAGAGATTGTATCATACGATGCCGTAGGGCTATGTGCAGTGCACTTATGGAAAGGACAGAACCGTGTCGTCAGTAACGCAAGGTTTGGAGCATTGGACATTCCGAGGCAGTGCTCCTGGAGTGCTCCAGCACAAGTCGTTTTCTTCCAGGGAAAGCAAAGTGGAAGAAAGTCAATTTTATGAAATTAAGGACCATGTACTGCAGGTGTGCGCACTTCCATCACGGCGCTCCCGATACGTCATGCGGTCGTGGCGCACGCCTTGGTCTGCCTAAGTATCTGCATTGTGCAGTTGAACCATAACTGTAACGTTTTCGTGGACAATGAGGACGAATAAAAGAAGTAGATAGACGCGCACAAACAGGTTTGCGCGTCTAGCTTCTGTTTTACGCTGTCTTACTTGTGTGCAAAGCGGCTTCATTTATAAAATGCTATCAACTCGCCCAAACCAGAATCCCACTTCGCTGCGCTGTATAGTGCCTTTAAGGCGAGAATGAGCAGTGATAGTACTCGAACGAGCCGTACCTGTGATTACCGCTAAAATGGGGCAACGCTGAGGAAACATATGTCGGTGAACGCTGTAAGTAATTGCGATGGAACGCCATACAATCTTGAAAGAAGTACGAACCTACAACGCCGGAATGAGATCGTAAGAGGAATGCGGGATCACTCGCAGGCAATAAAAATACGTCACTCATCCCGCCATCCCATTTGCCTTCCAAACTACTAGGTAGACGAACTCAAATCGGGTCTGTGAGCAAGCGAGGGAAAGTGATCCTCGCTGTCTTTTATGCACATTTTGTTAGAATGCCGGGGATCTGGGACAGAAAAAAAACTAGCCTCACTAGTAGAAAGTGCGCAACTTCCCAAATACCACAATATCTTGGGACGATGCTTGGTCCTATGTCCTTTTCTCCAGAGCTGAGTCTTCAAATTCCCGCCAGGGCTTCGCCGAGGCGACGCTACCATACTGTGCTGGTTGGGTGTCGCATTTACCAATGCGTACGCGTTCCGCATAGGAATGGCCGACACCGCAGCCTGTGACCATTGCGGCAGGGACGAAACTATTCAGCATATTCTGTGCAAATGCCCGCAATACCGTTTGCAGATACAGTCGTTGTGCAAGGCACTCGATCAACTGGATGACCAGACTCTTTCGGAAGTCAGAATCCTGTGCCACAAACAGGACTCAACGTCGCATAAGAAGACTGTGAAGGCGCTTCTGCGCTTTCTGCGTTCAACCGGTCTCTCCGAACGACTGTAATCAGAACCTCCTACATGTGTGTGCATATGTGTGCATCCTTTTTTTAAAATGCGAATGCATTTCTTAGTCGGGCTATGTCAGGCATCCGGCGTTGTCCGGCGTTGTCCGCGGGGAGGAGGATAGGTTGAGGAGGTGTCCGCGCGCCGGCAGGTGTTATCTCTCCGCTCTCACTCCCTCTCCCATAGCAACAGCTGCGGGCGCGTGCGCTTGTCCTCGCCCCTAGCAAAGTGGAGAGGAGGAGCGCGCTCTGGTGCGTGAGGGCGCTCGCATCGCGGGAGCTCGGCGGAGCTCCCGCGATAAAAAAAAAAAAACAGGCGCTGCGCCGTGCTCCCGATCGGGCTGCAGAAATTAGGCGCCTTTTCCTTCTTCAAACCACAACCACCATATATAAATGGAGTGAAGCGCGCGCGAAATGCATTCGCATTTCCTCACGATTCCCTTCGGGGAGGTGGGGGGCATTTTTTTTTCTTTTAATTTTTTTTCTCTCTCCCTCTATCCTCTTTCCGATCCCTCTTTCCCCGCCCCTGTACAGGGTAGCAAACCGGTTCTTATACCAGGTTAACCTCCCTGTCTTTTCCTTTATCTATTTCCCTCTCTCTCTCCAGAGCAACGTCGCTCTAAAATTTCTTTTTATGTTCCCCGAAGACATTAGCTTAATTAATTAACTCTAAACAGGTCTTCATAAAACGATTACATTGATTATCTCGCATGTACATATTACAGCCATATACTATACTTTCTTTTTCGCTTCGTTTCCGGCCCACCTGCTCTTTGGGCCTTTCTGTCCTCAGTGCCCTTCCCCTTAGGGAGGAGCATGTAGGCGCCATGTACAAACGCCGGCAGAATTCCCTGCTTTTCAATAAAGGGTTTTCCCTTCCTCTCTGTGTAATGTCCGATATATATCAAGACATGCAATTTTAGGGTTTGAACTGTTCATTCAGCGTGCGCCTGATTTGCTATTTCCATGACTGCTAGAAATCAAGGATGAAACATGAAGTATGAGACGTATCAGAAAGATTGCTGCTGCACATGAAACTGACAGACAGCTGTGTCGTTGAACTGTGAAGGGTGGAAGATGATCGGGCTGTTGTGAGAAACGATGAAAGAAATGAAGCATGGCCCAGTTACTATCTCAAGAAGGAGCGTTTTTTAAAGATGTGAAAAAAAGAATGTGGGCTGCATTACAATCGGCTATCCCATGATCATTAAACTGATATTGAATCAACAAAGAAAGATATAAAAAAAGAAAAAAAAAGTTGTTCGTACTATTTTGTTAAGGCCTTTATGAGTGTGTGTGCGTGGGAGGCTGTATGCGTTATATGTAAGGATATGTAATCATTCTATGTACCATAATTCATCCGTCCATCCATCAGTCCGTCCGTCCAACCGTCCGTCCATCCATCTATCCATCCACCTATTCATCCATCCATCCATCCATCCATCCATCCATCCATCCATCCATCCATCCATCCATCCATCCATCCATCCATCCATCCATCCATCTATATACAAAAAAAGGAGTCGGGAGGCTCTTCTTTTTCTGCAAGGGGAAGATGCTCATTTTAAAAGCATCCTAAGGATAGTTAAAGTAGTAAGGGCAGGCGTTAATGCTGCTTTTCAGTTGTTCGCGTTAGTGAAAAGGAGACAGATCAAAGACAACCCTGAATTACGCAGCGGTGAAAACAGAAGATGGACGGGATGCTTTTGTAGCTGCGGCTGTCGCACGTATTCACAGCCGCAGACGGACGACGCCCCTATTGTGGAACGAGCAGCGAGTGAACGTGCCTAGTGGTCAAGCTGAACTCACAGCGTACTACACCGTATGAGAGGGAAAAATAGGAAAGGGTCAGAAGTGGAGGCTGTATGTATGGGCGGTGGACTGCCGCTCAGGTCGTTGCGGGTTATTTGCTCTAACGTACGCGTCGAGGTTTTCAATGCAAGCGCGGTTCCGCCCGGTGCACACACACAGCGAAACCACGCGTTTCATCGTCGTTCCTTCGCTTTCGCTTGCGATGCTTCGCCTACTTCGCGCCTGAATGCCACCGAAGCTTCCCTATCATCGATATAAGAACACGTGTTGGTGGTATGCGTGAGCTCATCACCCCACAAGTGTTACTGCCGGGTGCCTTGAGGTAGGTGCGTTGATCATTTATCGAAAAGCGATCGATGCGCGTGCATTGAATAGGTTATAGATGTACAGACGCGTCCACTGTTAAGGAGAACACTTGCGCGCAGGGCATTTCCTGGTTTTACTCGCTTGCAAAAGCATATCGGCTTAGATTTCCACGAGGCTACTGATGGTTGAGAGTTCTGACACCTTTTGACAAACTAATTCCGTACACGAACAATGTTTCCACATCAACTTGCTGTCAGATGGCCAGCAATATGAAACAGGCTCATTCGAGTGTGGTTCGTACGGTACTTCTGATATGCGTTGCTTGACTTGTCCGGGTGGTGGCGAATGAAGCACTTTACGTTTGTGTAAGTTAAAGCGAAGGGTATCATGAATATCTACTACTAAAAGTGACTAAGATGGAGGGCCGCTTGAAAACGGGCCCACAATAGTATTGATTTCTGCGACGTCCACAAAGTTAGCAGATAGTATTGTTATATGATTTGCAGGGAAGGCACGAGGTAACGAACCCAAATTATTACGCATGTGAACTAGTGGCACTGGTTGCGGCTTAATCTATATAAGGTGTATAAAAAAATCTTCAATGGATTATGTCCGGAGGGACTATTGGGTATTGTGAGAACGACTAGCTGTGGAAAATAAATCTGTAAGCTTTGAAAGACCGCATCCGGGACTCTCACGCACACTAGTAGCACTTCACTGAAAAGTAAGAAATCAAAACAGGTCTGCGAAGTTCGTAGAGCGACAATTCTCAGAGGATTTCTAAACAGTCAAGTAGAAGAGAGCAATGTCTGAGACAGTGCTTACGAAAACAGACGTCTGTATAACTTCAAAAAAAAAAAAAAAAGAAACAAGGAAAGCATGAGATTTCAACGCTACTTAAATTTATGGTCTATACACAGCTAAACGTGTTCCCAGTGTCTTGGGGAAAAAAACAAGTCGTAACTTACGTTCTGACCTCGCACTGAACCGTTAGTCGACGCCTGTCGTTTGTGTTTCCTTTTTAGACCAAGACTGACGCCCTTTTCAAGGTTTCTGAACGCGGCAAAGTGCCATTCGCGTTATGAAGCTTGCGAAAAGCCTCCACCACCGTATAAGGGTTTTAGAACTTTCGTTCCAAAACGTATCGCCAAGCTAGCTCGTTATAATACGTGGTATAGTCGCCGTCGTACTCTTGAAGTCTCGTGGTCGCCCCCCCCCCTCCCCCTCTCCCCCCGTTAGTGCTACACCTCGGCGAGCACCTTCATCCCACTCGCCCATCATTTCTCCACGATGACGTCATGGTTGGCTGGTCATCTCTTTCCCTCTCTCTCTCTCGAAGACTCTCTCATTCACCTAAGGCTGGACGCTAATTGACCTTGGCTGTATTCCTTTATCGTTTTTTTTACCGAAGGCGCTTTTTATGCGCTGGCTCGTACGTCATTGAGACGCCGGTTAACCTGCACTCCTTCTAGCCACTGCCGTGGAACGCTGAAATCCTCCTCACCCGCGCACCAGCGTTGAGCCGAGGAGAAAGTGACGCTTTAGTTTCTGCTTTTATCTTCCAATCTCTGGCACCGTTCTCGTTCACTCGCCGACGCTCTTGCCGCGTTTTCTATTCCTCGACACGCTGCCAGTCGTATCGAACATATAACCCGGTTGAGTTGTATCATCGCATTCACCCGGTGACTTTCTGTGCACAGTGAGGACAAAGATGGTGTCACCGGGCACGGCCATATCCCGGCTTATCCCGAGCCTCCTGCTCGGGACTGTGAGAACGGCTCTGGACTTCCCTTCGGAAATGGTAAATTTTTACACCGGAGGGGACCCGGACCAATGCAGTGGAATAGTGAGTAGATATATGACTTATTTCTTGCAGTTACATCCGAGAAATGTCGAAGTGTATTACACGAAATTGGACGAGTAAGTGATTTGGAAAGGTGCGAATGTCTTAGTGCTGAGAATGTTAGTGCTAATTGGAAGACAATAAGATGAGATTATTGAGAAAATACATGGAAGTGGACAGAGTACTCACATTCAATGATAACGATTCGATTGTATTTTAAGAAGAGAAGTATCATCTATGAAAATGTTGAAATGATATTTTTTTTATATTGTTAAATGAACGTTGTACACTTTTTGCAAGGTTCACGGGGTGAAGGTGCACGTGGTGGATAACGTTTTCCCGATACACTCTACAGAGAGGTTTTGACAAATACTTCAAGGTGATAATGTTTCAGAGACTATAACATATATGCATTTCACAGGGTTACATGCTAGCTCTTAACATTCATGACATTACTTTTTTAACTTTGGGTAAAGTTCACGTCGTACTTTTTAATAGGTGTTTCTAGTCTTAGAAGCAACTGGGAATGACTTCAATTGTTTACATGAGTTCATACGTATATTTCATTCCAATGGTATTTCAGACACCATTCTTTAGATAGCGGGCTGTTTAGAAGTGATATTGCTTAACATGTCGCTCTTATTATACAAAACAAATGTCCACTTTGGTAAGAATCAACACCATTTCCTCAATGCACTTCGCACTGTCATCGACCGAAGCTCCTTATTTCCCCCTTTTTTATCTTCCTAAATTCACAAAAATCGGGGAAGGGGGGGAGCAAGCTTTGCAGGCAAGAAGAACAGAAATCGGCGAATTGGCAATAATGTACAAAATTGGAATAACAATTGGGTTTATATTCTGCGCTGTTGTCAGAAAGGTTGCAATTTACAAACATAGGTTGCAAGCAAAAACTCCATTTGAATTCAAAACTGCCACGTCGGCCTTCAGATAGGAATTGACAAGGTAAAGAGGGGGGGTGGGGGGGGCATTCTTATATCGTGCCGGGGGCCGCAGGCTGCTAACCCCTGGTCTAAACGATTCCCCCTTTCATCTATCTATAGATAATGGTTTTCATAGGTGGTGGGTATCTCCTAATATTTACAGTTAACGATCCAAATATCTGTGTAGTCGCTTCTCTTTCATTTTCATAAAACGCTCTTGCGCTCACGTTCAAATCGTTCAGGGTACGCAGGCACTACGTAACACTGAAAATGAATGTTGGCGCACCGTAACTTGTGCTGATCGTATGATTTACCCTGCTTAACGGGCGCCGTCCACGGAGCCCATTAAACAGATAAAACGTTTACTACAGCGATGAAGATGCAAAATTTAGGTATTGGCTGGCCTGTTGAAGCTGTATTGGGGTATTTTGTGCAGGAAAAGCTATATTGTGGAATACGTACGTAATAACAAATTGTTATTTTGAGTGTCACAGTTAGATGCTAAAGGCAGGACGTCCAACGTGTGTGGAGAAAGTATCCGTGTCTCGAGATTCCTTTTCGCAAAAAACGAAAAAAAAAAACTTTTTTATTGGCCGAAATGCAGAGGTGAAGTCTTCGAATGGCGTCACTGGACCACGTGCTGAAGCTGCATCACAACTTGCACGACAGATTGTGTTTCTCAAAAGATACCCTACGGGCGCTTTTGGTCGCCGGTGAATATATACAATGGGGTAGACAAAATCCATGTCAGCAGGTAACAATAATGCGTTTAAACCATTTCCGTTGGTATCCGCATATACGAGACATTGTATGGAAGACAACTATCTTACGTAATCGCTGCAGAGTTAATATTGAAAGGGACCGAAATGAATGTGGTCAATTGGACATCTTGATCTTGGAGATCGAAGAGTGTATAAGCCAGTATTCAAAATTTGGAAGGCCAGGAATTTGAGGAGTGTGACCGATAGCAAGTGACAAAAGCAACGATGACAAAACGTGGTACTAATGCAGGAAATGGTTGCGCAGGTGAGGGTAGAGTGAGTCCGCAGCAGTTAGCTAAGTAAGAAGTTCAAGGTCTCCCTGGGCGCATATACTCAAGACAGGCCTACTTTAGAGTAAATACGGAGTGCGATTTATATGCATCGTGCTATTTCTGTCCGTCGGCATCACCGTCTCACCGAGCATTCCATTCGGTCGTAAATACGACCCCGTTGCTAGACACTTCCGCGCACACACATGATTTGCAATGTCGATTTCCGATGGTGATGCAATGGCATGTTTCGACATGTCTACAAGGTAGCTAGCTATAGATGGCGATACGTACACGGCCGCTTACATAAATGTGGCCCGAATGAATTCGGCGAAACCTTCCTCCGCGTTGCGGCATCGTGTACAGCATCCCGTATTATACAGCGTGTTCCGTTCTGTTTGCCCCGGAAAAGGCTTCCGCCGGTGGGCGACCCCGAGTGTTGGAAGTGTGTCAGCCCGCTGTCCCTGAAGCGCTCACATTGAACAGGGTGGGTGGGTTACGGGAAACGGAAACGGCTTTAGAAAATTTTAATTTGATACTAGTGTATGCGCGTGCGCATGAGTGGAGGTGAAAGAGCTGCGTTATTTGTATGTGTTGTGAATGAAAGAAGGCGAATGGATCGTGGGAATCGTTTGTTTCTTTTGTCAGACACAACCACATTAACCCGAGGAAATGAAGCCGTGGAGATAGGAAAAACAGAGCAGCACATGGAAAATAAAATACACGAGCACACATATGTTAAAAACACTCACACGCACATATCAAACAACACAATCACAACGTATAAGAAAATGTCCGAAAGCCAATGAATAATGTCTCTGATAACGTCTCTGGTCATCATTGAATCCAACAGGCTCAACATAGCAGTCAATACGTTCAGTCCTTATGGGGATGAATTCGCTCATGTGAATATAACAGTCAGATGCACTTCAGTGCACACGTATGATGCGTGCCATATAATAGTGCGCATTACAAGTAGGACATGTGTTATATGAATATAAGTTCCTTATTTCTTAATAATTGCCAGCATGTTCAATATTAACTCAAGGGCTAAGGAGTAGCCGGCGCCTTACTTGTGCGCCAACATCTACCTTATATATCATATCAATAAAAAAAAAAAAACAAGCCGCGCAGAGTATAGACGGCCTTCGTTGTAGCTTTTGTTTGAAGTGTAATGGGATGAAACGAAAAATTGTAGGGCGTAACATTAAATGAGAGGAAGGGAATAGAGTGGATTAGAGAACAAAGCGGACATTAAGAAGGCAAAGTGAACCTGGACCCGCCACATAATGCGAAGGACAGATCACCGTTGGTGATTTAGAGGGACCGAATGAATACTATGAGATGTGAAACGTTGCCGAGGATGACTAAAGATTAGATAAGAGGGACGAAATCAAGGAATTCGCAGGCATAAGTAGAATCGGCTCGCAAGATAAGCCGGGAGACAATTGGGAAAGGGCGTTGTCCTGTAATGGACATAAAATAGGTTGAAATTGACGATGATGAATTACGGGACAAAGAGGAAATTGAATTAAGCCGGACGAAGAAAGAAGTCGCCACCGATGGAAATGAAGTCACAGCCTTCGGACTACATGTGTGATGCTCTACCAACTGATCTACGGCGGCGGTCGTTCCCCCGCCTACTATTGGTCATTTGTGCATGTGCAACCCTGACAGTGTTAGCGTATGGTAGCGCTTCCAGTGCTTGTCCTTGACGTTGGAGAGACACTGAAGCTAGTAAAGTTTCTAACCTAACTATGGAAGGCAAACATGTATAAAAATTGGCCGCGTATCTGCGTGCTTCGCTGCAAATGTCGTCGAAAGACGATAGTCTTGTGCCGGCCGTACTACTATGTTTTGCCTTGCCTGAGACAGCCTAAACAACACTAGGGTCTTTAGAATTGCGTACCTATGTATTTTCTAATAAAGAACACACGTCCTGACACTTACATATTAATGTTGCGCCTCAGGAATGCGTAGTATTTGATTTTTGATCGAATATGTTCACAAATATGAACGCGAACACCAGTTCAAGATGGCTGGGCGTTCAGAAGGAAGTTAAACTTTGGCCGCGTAGCTGGATCGGGTTACCGACAGACAGACAGACAGACAGACAGACAGAACAAAATTTTTGCGTTTAAGTATCCCAAGAAAGACTATCGTCTTTAAAATTAGTGCATGACGGACTATGGGTTCGCACGTGGAATGTAGTTAAAGGTCACTCTTAAATAAGAGCAAAACATGACAACGACATGAAATTCTCAAAGTTCTGCCAGCCCAGCAGTACACAGGTGTACACCTGAAACAATAAATCATTATATGTATAAATGAATTGTAACAGGCTAGTACCGAGAAGAAATGAATGATTCAGTCGTCATCAGCTAACGACATTCATTTGAGATCATGTCACCTTATTTTAAATCTACGCATGTTTAGGTACCGGACCGTGGCTGAAGGAACGACCTGCTTCTCGTGTTCTTTCTGCATTTCTTGACATGAATGCGGAGGTACTTTGCGATAGGGAGCTCCATGCGAGCTTAACGTTGAATATCCCACGACTTGGCTATAAACCTAAGTGTCGCGGTCAGGAAGTAAACACGTAGAAACACGCGCACGCGCGTAGGAAAGCAGCGTACGAGGATAAAACGTGCGGCAAAATAAATATCACGCATTAGGCATTAAGGTAAAGCGATCATGTATCGGAGTACGCAGAGGATGAAGTAGGACGAAAACAAGAAACCACTCTTGTACTTGCTTAGGCGATGCGTGATCAACAATTTTTTATTGATGTTCGAGTGCAAAGGCTAAAGGTAATCGACGAACTAAAACGAGAAATCTTTGTGAGTGATATAGGAACTTAATGCTGGTCTTTGTTTTCATGCGATACCTGACAGAAGAATGTTGGGATGCATCTAAGCGACTATGTTTACGCAGACTCGATGGTAGTGGCTGTCAAGAAAAGAAAGAAACAAGAAAAAAATAAAGACACAAACAAATAAGCAAGCAAACAAGCAAATGAATAAACAGGCAAGAGGTTGGCCGAGAAAGAGTTATATCAACTAATAAATAGCTCTTAAAGGAATGTATGAAGCCGCACACTTCGGATGTCTGATATTCTCCTGTTATGCATACTTATTTTGTTACGTATACAATCAGGTTATCACTGTGATAAAGATATTACACGAGGAAACGTCCCATGATTCTCGGGTTATGATGAGCCATGCTCACGAAGTTTTCCATTCCATTCGTAGGGTTATCTTTGCTGTTGCCCGACACCTTCGCTAATAAAACATCCAGTATCAGGATTGAGTATTGTTTTTTTTCCTCGCAAAGAACTCAAGTTAACACTTTCAGTAAATACACGTTCAACTTCTCTAGGTAGATTTTTCGTTCCTCGTTGTCAGGCGCTATAGCTCTCAGAGCATGAAAGTAACGATGAATTTGTTAACTATACATCCTTCAATTATTGAATTAACTGGTAACTAAGGGCTGTACCATAAACACAAGCGGAATCACACTTGGATAAATACCCGCTATGGTTGATGGGAGGACAAGTTGGCGCGCTGGTAAGGACACGGCTTGGATTCCAAATCACGATGACCACACTTTGATGGCGGCCGAATACAAAAGAGCACCCGTGTGCAAAGATTTAGGTGCATGTTAATAATATCTGGGGTTTTACGTCCCAAAACCACGATATGATTATGGAGAGACGCCGTAGTGGAGGGCTCCGGAAATTTTGACCATCTGGTGTTCTTTAACGTGCACTGACATCGCACAGTACACGGGCCTCTACCATTTCGCCTCCATCGAAGTGCAATCCCCGCGGCCGGGATCGAACCCGTGACCTTCGGGTCAGCATCCGAGCAACCGTAGCCACTGTTCCACCGAGGCGGACATTTAGGTGCATGTTAAGGAACCCCAAAAGAGGTCAAAGTCAATCCGGCGTGCCCCTTGCTCATATCATATCGCAGTTTTGGCGCGCAAAACCCCGGAATGTATTTTTTACTCGACTAAATAGACCACTGTTGTAGCAGCTGAGACACTGGGCGGCAAGCGCAGGTTACTAGCAGAAGCTAAGCCCACCTTAAGGCAAATTCTCGTTGTTGAACTAGTCAGAAGCTGAGCCCACGTTGTTGAAGAGCCCCTTGTTGAATTTCACGTTGTTGAAGAGCCCCTTGCGTCACACGGGAGCGTGTTCCCTCCATCGATGGCGAAGGAAGCAAGACGAACCAGTTTACGGTTAAAGGTGACCTGCGCAACGCGTAACTCTTGGAAGAGTGAATGCGTAAGTGTTTCTTAGGATATGGACTTACACTGCCAGAGAGGACTATGGTTTCCACGGAGCGTTTTTCCCGCATACGAATGTACACGACAGTGGCGAAGTCTCCTGGAAAAGCAAGTTTCGAATGACGTCATTGCTTGAACGTGCACCGAGGCGTGTTTTAAATC
>JALIZH010005539.1:0-13701 GCA_030522465.1 Rhipicephalus appendiculatus | reverse complement strand
AGTGCAGCTGGGCTAGGTCTGAAACATCTGTACGTGTGGCAAATTGTATCTCGCTCCTTCTTTTTTCACGACAGCACTCACCCTATTGTTCGAGCCTTCTTACAGGTAAACCTGGTAAATGTGCCAGCTGACCTAGTAGTGTCATCTGATTTTTCTCAACCACCTTGTCTGTGGAGATTTATGCGCGAAGTGTATTTCCCTGTTCGTTTTTTAACAGTTAAGTTTTCAAATGAATATTTGTTCTGTATATCACGCAAACATCTTTACAGAGATTTAAGAGCGAAGCTGTTTTCGCCACCACTTTATCGTACGAAATACTTGAATCTGCCAGGGCACGATGTTTTAGATCGAGTGCGTAAAATGCCTCTGTCACCATCGACAAGAACGTTCTTTTTTTAAAGTGCATTCTGAGACCTTGCCTGTGAAGACTTGGCTTCGTTCAAAAGACATTTTCGTCTCGTATGTTAATTGTCCGCTTTGTGATGTGCCCGAAACAATTGAACATTGTTTTATCACAGACAGACAGATGAACTTTATTTGCGTCCTGGGAAGGAGGTTTAAGAACCCACCGAGGGCATCACCCGCGACAAGCTGCAGAGATTCAATCTTATTTTGGGATGTGCTCCAGCGAACTCTTAAAAAAGACTTTGTGCTAAATTCACATTCCGTGCGATATCTGCTGCCAGCGAGTTACAGTGATGTACCATTCGACATTTTTTTCTGCTCGCTGCAATGCATAGCCTGTGGAAGAGGCGCATTTTGCAGAGAAACGCTGAGCCCATATTTCCTCAACAGCAGACTTCATTCGAATGATAACTCAACTATGCGATGTATACGAGGAAATGAAGTTTCAGCCAGAATTGTATATTCTGTTGGTGAGGTGTTTATCCTTACTGCCATTCTAGAGTATATTTGGAAAAAGGCCGTTACTTCATGTAGTCGTTCTAGAGATGGTAAATTCTTTAATGTGTGCTCGTCATTGCGTCGCGATAGGGGAAGAATGAACATATTAGTTTTCTGTGTGTATTGAATTACTGCCTTGTTTAAGATGAATAAAGACCTTGAAAAAAGAAAAAAAAGTGCGACCCTGGCGCAGTGGATAACGTGCCCCATCTGTTGTTGCGAACCTAGAGGTCACAAGTTCGACTCCCATTCACAGAACTTTTTTGTTGAACATCTGATAGTGTACATTTTTGCAACGTCATTTCCGTGACTGAAATTCGTATCTGAAGTGTTGGTGGGCCCTGGCATACAACGCTTTCATGTTTAAAAAAATTCACAGCATATCCACGAGGTGAATGATGATGAGTGGGGCGAAGCTCCGGAGGGAATCATCGGTAAAACCATGAATCTTCCGTGTATCGCCCCATGAATCATCATATAAAGAGGGAGAAACACTGTGTGTACATATTAAACATCAAACTTTTATCCATCCATCCGCCGACTCCGAGCGAAAGAGAAAGCGCACCAAGAGCGAGCCGGCCCAGCGTACGGGGGTTGTCTCTCCTTGACAGTGGCGCAGTCGTCGAACATGAAGCTTTAAGGCAGACGCCACCTGTGCTCGTGCGTCCTCGGCGTTCCGGACAGGCCCTCCCAGCAAAGCCGTCCACGCTTCCTCGGCCATGAAACCCGCCCACCTGCCACCGCACCAACCACAGTTCGGGGACAGCGTCTATGCCTCCTCGTCAGCCCGTAACCTTCCGGCTCTGCGAACGCCGACCGGGGACGGCGTCCAGGCCTCCTTGGCGGCTCAACTTTCATTCATCAGCGCCGCGATACCAGTTCACGGTACGGCACCACACGGGCTCCTCTCGCCTGGGAACGTGGTTAACGCTCCCATCGGCCCGGTTCCCGTGAAGTGGACTCTATCATCCCATCGGCCTCCAACGGACGCCGTCCACGCGTCCTTGGCTATGGGTCGTGCTGCCGTGAGTACCGGAGCCGCCGAACGCTCCGCGCTCAACGCACGGTGCTACATCGACACCATGCCCCAGCCAATCTCCAACCTTGGCCCGAGGCACCCCTGCGTGTCCTCGGTGGTTGTGCATTGCCTGTCGGTAAGCTCGACGTGCATCTCCAAACCGAAGCCGGAAGCGTGTTCCTTGTCGGCGTTCCCGTATTCGAGGACCTGCCCGCTGACATGATGCTAGGAGCTGACTACCTCCTCTCTGGTGAAGTTCAACTCACCGTTGATCACGATGGAGTCCACCTCCGGTGCTCGACCCCGAGTACCGCGTCGGCCAGACGATCCCAATTATAACAGCGCGACCTATCCTCTTTAATCGTCAACTATACGAAAACCACTAACGCCAAATAGTGATATTATTTCAAGGACATATACACACAACGCCATCTAGTCAGCAATTCTTAAAACTAACTAGAAGTGGCTACTACAACATACTATTACAGAGGAGGGAACGACCCACACCCAGGAGCTTCGCCCCTAAAAAATAAGGCAGCTCCGCCCTAGTGGTGCCAAGCCTGAAGGAAGTGTGGAGCTGGGCAGCGTTCTTTGTTTCTCTCCGGTTTTCTGTTTCTTTCCTCCTCTCTTTCTTTTCTGTTCTCTCTTTCAGCTTGTTTCTTTGTTTTTCTCTCTTTATTTCTATTTTTCTTCCTATCCTTTTCGTTTCTTTCCCTGAGATATTCTATTTCTCGCTTGCCTCATCTTTCAATTTTTTATATGTGGTTCCTGTTGTCGTATTTCCCCAGCCATAGTAGTAATGTCCGCACTTTATATAATCATCGAGACGCTCGAATAACCCAAGAAAAAAAGACTTCTCGTTGGCGCGGATGCGCGCTCAATATGCTACAGGTGCCTATGCTATATGTGGTTCGGCATGTGCAACGCCAAGCGACGACGACAGCATCGACAGCATGTCCTCCTAAAGTGATACGCATTTAAAAGTTCGAGTATTTATGTATGCTGAAGATAGAACGCTGACATGCTTCACAGACTTGCCGGTCCAAAACCTAATTTGTGCGAATTATAAGTTAAGGACGTCCACAAATTGTTCTGTTCGAAAAAAGCTTGCGCCAATTACAGAAAAAATGGGTGCGGTTCAACTCTTGTAAACCTATTTATCACGAGCGAAACGTGTGTTTGGCTTCGTTTTCCAAAGACTATAGACACAGTGTTTCTTTCAAATTAGGCTTCTTCTTCTGTTTGTTATTGTTCGCGTTGACGAGCCACGCCGGGTGCTGTAGGAGCTTTGGTCTTGGCGCTTCCGCGCTTGCTAAGCGTCTCTGTAACGTGCTACTTTGGCCTCTCTTGGCTGCGATGCGTTTGAGCTGGCAACTTTGACTTTGCTTAAGGTTTCACAGCCTGCCATGTAGATATGTGTACTGGGAGACTGGATTCAAGCGCATGCACAGATGTTCCCAGCCCATCCACTGCTCGACTGAGAGACCAAGAGCAAGCGAAGCAGCCTTAAACATTCGTCTGGTCGCGTGGTACCGCAAAAGCGAAGCTCCGAGCGAGCGCAGGTGCGTCGTCTCTGGGCAGCGGATCACTTGACGTGACGCCACGCCTGCCGGCGGATCAAGGTCATTGAAATATAACTTATTAAAACTTGTTAAAGGGCTAGTTGGTAACTCTTCATATGACAAGTATCTAGCGCAACTTGGTAATCCCTCGAAACACTCTCACTTTCACACACGTTTCCACTCAAAAAACACACACCACACACAGCGCTTACCAAGTTGCGCTAAGTACTTACAATTTGGCATGGTCAATGAGCCGCGACGAATGAACTTGAAATATACAACGTTACAGAGCTTACGCTCTAAAAATCAAATATGATCGTTTTAATTCCCCCCCCACAAAGCTGTAGAGGAGCATTCACGTACTCTTGCACTAATCAAACCAGCGCTAGAACGTGTAAAGTCCATAAAATGCCCGGCCGTCTTACTTGACGAATATGTTAACAGAAAAATCCCTATAGGCGGGGTCTGCAAGAAACTTAACATGACTTGCTTTCTCCTATATAAATGTCATGACATGATCGGCGAACAAGCAATACTAATTATCTATTGCAAAATATTTCACTATCACTGACTATGACTGTGTATGCAAGAAATTCCGCTTTGATATAACGCAACTGGACTCCGTTAAGCAGCCTGAACTCCGTTCAATTGTGCGATTACTGCAACTGCGATTGCTGAAAGTTTTTATACTTTTGTGTGTCTTAATTTCACACAATGGACGCTAAGCTTTTGTTTGGTACGTTTACGGCAGCACAAGAGTCGCACAAATACACCTTTCCTATACACCAATTTCACAAGGGAGCTGCCATTTATCCCGCCGCAGCGTCATCTAGCGTCTGCGATGTTTCGCCGCAATGTCAGTGTGTGGGGTTCTGAGGCGGTATGGAGCGTATAGGAGGTATTCACATGACATCGTCCGCAAGGGGCGCTAGTACGGCAGTCGCCATACTCGTGGTCTCGCGCGCGAACGACATCGTCGGACTACAGCCAAAGTTCTCGGCAGCACGTGTTACGTTGATATTTTTCTAGAAAACAGCTTAGGGAGTTGCAGCGCCGCCAAACATCAGGCTGTCATATGCCGGATCGTTGAAAGACCGCGGCTACGGCGGCGCACACGCTGACGCCGCGTGGCTCAGTGAATACCTCTTGTAAGCTCAGTTGACAAGATGTCGCTGTTCTTCGCTGTACACGGGCAAAACACAGCAACTCTTCGCGAGTTAAAGGCGCTAGTAATTAATCGCTCAGCTATCAGCTTCAAAATGGCTCAAACGAAAAGCAGCGAGTACCCACAAGACGTTCCCGCAGCGGTGCCGACGATAGACATAAGACGTGCGTAGAATTTCAATGCAGTTCTTAAGTAGCAGGTGTAAAGGGATAAATAGTTAGGTGTTTTGTTATAGCTGGCCTTGCGGGTTTCTGGGAGTATGCATTAGCGTTAACTTTTTGGACAATTCTCGAAGTAATAGGTGACACGTAAATGAAGACGACCGAATACGTACGCTGTTGGCCAGCTGCGCGTTAAGTGCGCGCATTACTGTTTAAAATGACTCTTGGGTTTCATTTTCGTGACTCTTTAAGTTCAACGAACTCTATAATCGCTAACAGATCATCTGGTTCTGCTTGGAACGTCGCAATACAAAGTTCATGGAACGAAGAGAGCACAAACACCGATGCCTGTGTTGATTCGTGTCGTCGTCGTAGTTAGAAGTTATGGCCTCTGATTGTTGTGCAGGACAAGGAACGGATGCACGACGGGCGAGCACGAACTTCCGCGTGAGCTTGAACTTGCGCGTTTTTCGGTGAATACTTCAGAAGCATCACGACGAGCGCACGTGTTCAGGTAATGACCTGGCTTTAACAAACGTCGGTTGATTATTCATGACCCTCAGGTTGCTGCAGAAAAAAAGTGCGGTTGTCATAACGGTACCACAGTTAACGTCCGAAAATTGACACGTCGAGAAAGGACGGGCCGTAGAAGAGACGCTAGAGGCGCGTTCCTGCGCTAGAGAACACTTATGTCATGCGGGCCTTTCAGTCATATAGTTTGGAAAGTGCTAATTTCGATAATACCGAAAAATTGCAAGGACTCAGATTTCGCTAGTCGCAGGCATTGTAACTCATGTGCTGTTGCATTGAAATGAAGGATGTTGAGGTTACAAGAGAAGAATTATTGGCAAAACATTTTCTATATTAACCGTCAGCTTTGACGTTGATTGTCCTTGCTGCAGATGATAAAGTGTACCAGTACCCAAGAAGAAACACAAGCTGGTGTGACGAAGGAATGTCCACAAGTGCAGACACCACAACTATTTGTCGGAGAAGAAGGCATGTGACATAAGTAAAGTCATTTCGAAGCATGGTGCACTTCGCATGTCTAAGCTGCCAGTCTTTTTACGCTTTCTATAGTTGTTGTCGCAGCCAAACACAGCGCAGTGGTAGGCTATCGACCTGTTGTCGTCCCACAATTCAATTTACGGCAGCACAATAGCTTCAGCGCGTTGAAAAAACCGCCATGCCTAAGCGGAATGCGCAGCACAGTCCCAGCGAAAGCTGGAAGAGCGGCCTTTCTAGAGCCTTTTTAAAACTCTCATGGGAGAACTACTACAAGCACACTTGCATGTACCCACTACGCCATAAATCATCATAACTTTTTATTAGTGGGGAAGCGTCCACTATGCCGTTATTCGTCATTCTTCGGAAAAGCGCGGTAGCCACTATACACTTGTAACGCATTATGTGCACTTTGTTGATCCTGTGGCTGACGACGATGAAGAATTATGCCCGAGGCTTTTGTAATGAGTTGGAGCATTGAATGACCCACTCGTTACGCAATTAGCATTTCATGACGCCTGGTTGTTACTTCACTGTTCTAAAACGCTTTATTACACATGTTAAGGCGATTCCTCACTCGACATGAAGACTACATAGGCTCACTCTGCATCGCAGTTTCAAGCAGCGGCGTAGCTCAGCGTAGAAAAACGCGGTCAATTGTTTCCGGTTGGTTACAGATCAGCTATTGCGTGGCGGAAAAATCGATCTCGGACCGATCTTTTCGCGTCGGCCTCGTGGCGTGGTTTTCCGGCCGCTTAGGCGGCGGAGCAGAGAATTTCCGCTGAGTTTTGCCGCTTTCGCTCCCTTCGACGCCAAGTGTGAGCGTGCCTTTCGGCTGTCGTTTCATGAAATTCTAGTTCCGGCGAGTTTTAGGGAGAGGTGCTTTGCACTCATTAGGCTGGCTAATTGGTCTTCTAACGCATCTTCAAACCACACAACAATATGTAGCCGTCATTTACGACCTGAAGATTTCATAAAATATAAAAAAGCGGCGGCTCAAGAAATATGCAGTAGCGTCGGTCTTTTCAACTCCCCTTCACATTTGGGTCATTCCAAGTGAAACGTCCCAGTTCAAAATTCGACCACCGGTGATTTTATTGAAAAAAATTGAGGTGGAAGGTAACTGTATGCGAGTAATCTTAGTGGAGTGTTTTCGTTCAAAAGAATTTGGTGGTCACGCGACCGCCCTTTGAAATTTCCGGCGAGAAAGAAGTTAGGTGGAAATAAATTGTGCGTATTTAACCTTGATACTCAGTACAACAGCACATTCTGTTTTGAAGCATTCTATTGTCATTATTCTTTCACGTGACGTCACAAGTAAAGCCATATATTAATGTTCCGGCTTAACTAGGTCCAGCAAAGAAGCAAGAAAACACGCATATTCAGACAATTTTGTAAAAACACCGGCAACGTTTCAGTCGGAAAAATTTTTTGCTATTTTACCAGTCGACGTAGTATCTGCTAGAAATATTTTCAGCCTATGTGAACAACCGCTTATTTATAAAAATGCTTGCAAAGCTGACAAAAAAAATTTCTATATTCACTCGTAATTTAAGCATCTAGGCCATCGCGATAAAAATATATGAGAGGGTTCATTATATGTTCGAATGTCTTCTCCCGAGATGGGGAAGTTTTTGTTGCTGTGAATTTTGTCTAAAGCGAAAAAAATAACTTTTGCTGTCCACAAGCAATGCCGCTGGTAGGCGCTGGCAAACCGAAGCGTTCTCCGCAATTTTAGATAAGTAATTGCGCCCGATTATGGGTTATTTCGGTAGTTTATATTGTATTGGACCTTGCTAGATTATTTTCATTGATTTTGAGCATTGCTAGCCTTGCTTTAGGGCTTTATTGACTGCTGCGTCACCATGCGACATGAGACAGTGGATGGACGAGACGGCGGGTTTCTAAGTGGCTACTCAAAAAGAACTTCTTGAACATTTACTACCACGAGGAAGACCACAATCTGTGAACAGAGCCGAACTTCTTTGCCACTTCACATGGCAAAAGCGCATGCGACTGGTTGGCAGCCCACTTAAACGTCTGGCAGCAACAGAAGTCTGTGCTCTAGTCTGTGCTCCCATCCAGCAGCGTTCCTCACTGCTCATCCAAGAAGACGCAACCTCATCAATTACTGCGAGAATCGGACCCAAGACTACAGAGCTGCCTTCTCAGCAAAGGAACACTAAACGCGACAACATCGCTACAGCATTTTGGCATGAGGCGCCTGCTGCTGAAACCGTCGAAGGAGAGCGAGCTGAGATGCCTGTTGACCTGGTCGCCTACATCAGCGAGCTGGCAGGAGAGAAAGCCCTTAGTCTCCACGTCAAGTGGTGAGACAAGCTTCGGCCAGTGCAAGGTTAGCTCGGAAAAAGAAGGAGGCCGAAGAAGATACCTCAATGCCATATCGAGGAAACGGAAGCTTGAATGCGTTCGGCGGCCTTTTGCAGAATCCCACACTGAAAGCGCCTGACCGTACAGACGAGACACCACACCGCGGCCGGGAATATGTTGAATTTCAGCCCGCATGAAGAAGACGAGGGATGTGCCAGCGAGTGCGTGAGCGCGTTCGACCAGGAACAAATGCGCTATCTTTAGGTTCTGGGCTCATGCAGGCACTAATGAACGTTTACGAGAGTTCCTGAGTTATCGGCTGTCCCGTTTGTCATATATTTTACAGCTTCCCACGAAATCGATCCAGCCAGTGCTTCGCATCTCCCGCTATTTTTGCCTACCTCCTCAATATTTTTGGCCCTAAACTTATTTTAGCTGCCATTTTTGGCGACCTCCAGGTGACGTTGATCCACATGCCGGAAACGCTATCCGGGCACTCAGCAAGATCATTCGGGCACTCAGAAGAGAACAGCCGGGAAGCCGGCAGAAAGTGTACACAACTAGGGTTGCCAGTTTGGCCACCTTGTTTCTATTCGCCTACTCTTTTAGGCTGGTGGCAGCAGAAAAAACGTCTTAGCTACTTGGCTACCTTTTGGCCACCTTTATGTTCCCTCAGGTGTCGCTGCAGACGCCATCGTTCGAGTATGTGGTGCCAAAACTTGGTGGCAATGGTGTAATCCCTGTGGCGAAGATTGAGGCCCGTATTCAAGAACACAACTTAAGTTACGCGATAAGTTGACTTATGAAAGTATGAGGAAAGCATAAGTTTAAGTTAAGTTTGGGAAAATTTCAAGCACTACACTTAAAGCTAACTTATGCAAGTACCCCTTTTCTGGGTAAGTATGGCTCCTGAGACCGAGGCTATAGAAGTTTTCATACTTGTTTCATTAAATAAAGCACCAATAAATTGCTGTAACTTTCGCGAAACACAGGCCGTAATTGTTCTAGTCTTTATCGAGGTACATTTCATAAGATGCGGAATAAATAATTCTCGCTTTTGTCGCTTTTAAGCCTTCGGCGGGCTACAACAAGCAGCCGCCGCTCAGCAGCCGTCGCTATAAAGTGGTTGTCACAATTCGCGGTTATTAAAGACGATAGTCTTTCTTGGGATACTTGAACGCAAAATTTTTTGTCTGGCTGTCTGTCCGACGTCCCCTGATTCAGCCACTCAGCCAAAGTGTAACCACTTTCTGAACGCCCAGCCATCTTGAACTGGTGTTTGCGATCATACTTGTGAACATATTCGATCAAAAAAGCAAATAGTACGCATACCTGAGGCGCAACATTAATATGTAAGTGTCAGGTCGTGTGTTCTTTCATTAGAAAATACATAGGTACGCAATTCTAAAGACCCTAGTGTTTTTAAGGCTGCGCTGGAAATGCGACGCTGTGCACGAACTGCGACGCTTTGCACGAAAGAGCCCTGTGCCGACGATAAGGTGCTGCCGCTGGCATTGGCCCTTGGTCACGGTGTAATGCCCTTGGTTCAGCACAAGCTCATGTTTTTCAATGGCGTCCATATCTCGCGCAGCGCCTCCTCTATTTTATCAATGCCAGCTAGATGCAGCCAATTCAACGTAGAGTACGCGCTGTCTGAGGCAAGGCAAAACATAGTAGTACGGCCGGCACAAGACTATTGTCTTTCGACGACATTTGCAGCGAAGCACGCAAATACGCGGCCAATTTTTTTGTTGTTGTCTACCATGTCTGTTACAGTGGTGGTGAGATATCGCATGCAATACGAGTGGTTCTTTCGTCACCATACGTGAATTTCGCTCCTTAGATTGTTTTCCGGCTTTTAAGCTTTTGGTGTTTTAGGGGCGAAGCTCCTCTTAGTCTAACCTTGTCCCGCGTCAGGCGTAACGGATTTTTTTAACTAGCCCCCAACACATGCTGCTTGAGTTCATCGTTGAAGGACAGACGCATCACGACTCCGCACTTCCAACAGCATTCACGTTGAGTGGAACTGCATAAATTTTAGTGATGTTTTTCGTAGTATTAATGAAGCTATAATAGCTAGTGCGCCGAAATTTCATTTGTCATTTTCAATATCGACTTCTCAAAGGCAGATAGAAGTCATCGTACATGCACTTCATTGTAATATGTTGCCGTGAGACAAAGGGGCCTGTTCTCTTTTAAACACTAGTCACTGGTCAATCTTGCGGCGCGGGTTTGCACTGGCTCCGAGAGACGCTGCGTTACCACTCCGCGCAAATGATATTTAGCCGATACGAGACTTACAACGACGTTCAGTTCAAGGTCGGTTCATTCCGGCTTAGAAAGCATTTAGACATGTGTTGTGTCGTGGCCGTATAGCTTGTGTCTCGTTCATTTCAATAAGGTCGGCAGAACCAGAAAGTCCATCTGCTTTGCAGGCCCATTATATGCTGACCGATATTCTCGATTACGCGAAATTCCGTCAAGTGGTCCCGTTGCCAAGCGAAACAATGAGATATGCACGAACAGACAAAAATATTGTAGTAAAGGACCAAGTAAGGCTCTTTGGTATCTATACATCTTAAAATGATTTGAACAGCGCTAGAAACACGAGCAGATTGCAATAAGACAGCACGGATGCAATTTTATCTAATATTTGCTTCATCGAACAAAGGCGCGCACTTCCACTGGCCGCAATGTGTTGACACGCGCGCACACTTGTCCTTCAAACTCAACTGACGCTCTCTAAGCCTTATACTAAAACAGTGCCTCGTCTGACCCATATGAACTAGGCCACAAAAAGCATGAAGCTTAGGCAGCATCAGTTGTCGTTCTAGAACAAAATGTACGCGAATTATTTAACATATTGCCAAAGGAGGAAATACACATTATTGTAGACTTCAACTAGTTCGGCGGTTCAAAAAAATTCAGAAAAAAGAATCCCACAAAAATATTTATTTTCAGGCTTTGTTTAGGCCGCGTCTCAGAAAGTTAATTTATCTTAAAGATGAAAAACGAAAGCTCACCCAAAGTTGCCAATCGTTCGGCATGATAGCGTGCGGGAGACTTTCCTGTTTGCAATAATTTCAACAAGGGCCGACTCAAAACAGTAACAGGAGATGGTTAATGGTCTCGATGAATAAAGTAGCACTTGCATAAGTTCCTTTTCGGATTTGAGCACCTGCGTAAGTCCAAAGGCTATTCTTGTAATGGTGATTTGCGATATATTTTAGGTGTAGACAAAGTTTGCATTTCCGTTAGTGATTTTAATGTGGCCGTTCATTTTGTAGAAGAAACAAGTGGATCATTAATGAGATCTAGGTACCTATTGTTTAACGCCACAGCAGCATGCATAGTGAATGCATAGGATCTTTATAATTTCGCACACTTTTTCTTATTCTCCATGCACCCTCAATCCCCTCATAAAATTGTGGGAAAACAATGAGTTTTAAAATTCATCAGCATTGAGGTCCATTGAAGTCTTTTTTGTGCATCACTGCGTATACGGAACCCACCAACCCAAATTATTTGTCTAGTAAACAGGTCACTCGTTGCTATGAAGTTACGAAGACAGAAAAAGACTGCCGCTGCTCTCGTGTTCTTGGTCTCCTGTCTTCTTTTGCTGTGATTGTAGTGATGAATATTTAACAGTCCCGAAGGCCATCAAACAATTCAAAAGTAAAGTCGAATTTCACTGTGTTCATTACGAGTGAAATGTAGCAAATGTTTTTTTTTTTCTATTCGCAATGCCCATAGACTGTCGCGCAGAGAAGCGGAACTTTGGAGCGTCCTATCGAGGAGGGTTAATAGGCGACAAAATGTAAGCACTACGAAGACGCTCCCTTGTTCGGCTGTGCTAGCCTCAGTGTTCACGCGTTAGCGAGAAACCAACGCTACGACTTTGCATGTTTCCTCCATCAGTGAAGAAGCCTGGCCCTCCGTAACACGATAAATCTGACTCGTTCTGGCAAGACGCGAGGGTCATGTGAAAATACGTGGGAACTCGCGCTTTGAATGATCATCCCACAGCGTCCACATATCAGCTTCGCGAGGTTTTCTGTAGCCACGTTGGATAGTTAAATGTTATTTTCTGATCTTTTCAGTTGAAACTCACCTTGTTTTACTTGCATATAGCATTCTTCAGTGCTTTTGTAGTGCATGAATCCCATACATTGTACGCGGGAAGTCGAGCGGGCTTGCGATTTGCACTTCTACAACTGAGCAGTCTCATATTGGCCAGCTCTGCGCCGCTTGTTTTTGTACGTTCGTTCACAGGTGCAGCACACTGCAAGGGAATTCTTGTTGACTGGTTTGAAAGCAAAATATTCCCCGCGCTCAGATAACGTGGCGGCGTCGAGTGGTCGAAGTCGTTGGGCGGAGGATTCTTCAGATTGCTTTCAGCAGGGATGAAAGAAACCATCTTGACGACGTGGATTTTTCGCTGGACGTATTGGCCTCGAGGAGTTACGGAGTCGCCCTCTATCGGGCGCGCCTCGATTGCGTGCTAGGCAGGATACCGCCGCGCGCTCCCCATAACATTTGCTGTCGGCGCTCTACAAAACACCTCGCGGAAGCGTTCCAGGACATTTTTGTGTGTACTTCCGAAGCGAAATATGTTCTTTACTGTTAGAATAATAATTTTCGACGAAAAGAAAGCACAGCCTAGTTTACAGGCGCTGTCTCTTTGCAGATAACGGAGCGCCCGCTTCACGCGGTCACCGCGATGGAGACCCCTGAACAGGCTTCTTGCGTGAAATGTAGTCAGTCGCTGAGTGCAAACTGTGAAATATTTTGTTAGAGTGGACGCCTGTATACCTAAATGGAGCATAACAGAAAGAAGCCTCAAGCCAGTGATCGCAGGGGTTCGCGGCGACCGACGGAGCTACGAGCGTGTTTTGGCGCCGTGCCGTGAACTTTAGGCCGAAAAATATGAGAATTCGTGAGTACACAAAAACCATTGTTGCGCGGACGCTATCAGAGCAGTTCCATTTTTTTTTTGTTACAACTACGATTTCGACGCGCGTATCTTGTGATGTCCCGTCCCGACGATTCAACGTTTTTTTTTCTTTTTTTTTTCAGTCAAAGTTAATGTATGTTTAAATTTCATTTGATATGTTGACTCGCACTGCATATAGATCGGTCTTCTAAGCGAACAATTGCAGCTAAGTTAATGTATGTTTAAATTTCATTTGATATGTTGACTCGCACTGCATATAGATCGGTCTTCTAAGCGAGCAATTGCAGCTGCTCCTGTTATTTCTGTGTGTTCGTTTTGTTTGGTGGTCACACAAAGTGTGAGAAAATGCGATGCCTTTTTTAAATATGTTGCTTAATTATCGTTCCCTTTGTATTCCACTGAACTTGCCGCTCTCTGCCATAAACAAATTCATAGACCAAAGCTTCGAGTGGTCTATGAGGCTACTAGTGGTCTACGAGGCCATGTAGTAGCATACAACGCCAAGGAAACGAATGAAAATACAGTAACGTTCGCTGCACTTGTTCTGCAAACGTCGATGTGAACAAGGACCGACCTGATCTTGAAATAGCGGCGAAAAGAAA
>JALIZH010005531.1:0-45429 GCA_030522465.1 Rhipicephalus appendiculatus | reverse complement strand
AGCGTGCGCACAAGGTGGGCAGAGGGGGGTGGGGCTAGTCACGTTATGTGTGGCGTCGGTAATTCTCCATACCTCTACTCACCACGATCTGTCGCGACATTGTTTTGTGGACACGATTACACCCGCGCGTGTTTTTTGACGATAATGGTAGCGGAAGACTACTGACATTGCACGTGAAGAACTTTTTACTTTCCATCTTTCTTTTACAAAATCCGCGCATGAATGGCAGGCCCTTGTGAGAAGCACATAATTGCTTCACTTCCATTTTTGCACCCCGTGCAGGGCCCATGTTCTTTCGAGGTCGATCAGCGGGAGGGGTGGGCCCTGTGGTGAGATATGCCCCACGCCCCCCTCGTAATGGAGAGCCCTGCTCACGTATCTGCGCTTTACTGTTCTGCTGTGGCTCGATATACAATTTTCGTTTTTGTTGCGATGAAGAATCGCCATTAAAGCATCATTCTTGATGTGTATGTGTGCATTATATGTGTCCTGTGCAGCCTGTGTTGAATGCGAATTGAAGTAGTGTTTTCTGGTATCTGTCATATATGCAGCGGCGCCAGCTGGTCGTTATCTGTAGTGAATACCGGATTGCAATCGGAGACGGGAACATTCTGATTGTCATTTTGAACATCTTAATCTTAGGTGCTAAGCACCTATCTCAATCGCTGGGGTGGCGCAGTATGGGCACGCATCACCCAGTTGTAAAGGCGTAAAATTCAGACCTGGCCCGAAGCTTCGTAAGCACAACTTAGTCCGCCCTAGAAAGTTGTAATCGGGTAGATCAGTTGCATGGTGAGATAAAAGGGCATGTGTCCTCACGGTGAAGTTTTTTCGGGCTCAGAGTGAGTTAAAGTGTTGGAGTGGGACGGAAATAGACGGAGTACTATGAGAGCAGGGGGGCGTGACGCTCACCAGCGATGCTGCAAAAGCTTGCAGCCTAGCCTTGAATCCAGTGCACTGAGACGGAAGTAGCCCTTTTACGATACGTACTGTATAGAGCTCACAGGTTTCCATCAGATTAGCGAATCTTTCTTGTTTTCTTGAAGAGCCGCTAAAAAACAGTGACGACATCTATTTTTACTGTAGGCGGCCTAGCTGTAGGATCTTTCACAGCGTTTTGTATGGTTCGAAGTTCCATTACTTAGGCACAAACTTCCGCAGATAAGTAACGATGGTAGCCGCTGATGGGAACCATACCCCAAGTTCCACCTGTGCCGCTTGCGCCATCTGTGACGCTACTGTGCCAAGTGTGCAGTTGTGCAATTTCCAAATTGAAACTGTGCCTGTGCTGGCCGCAAGACCGCCGGTACCACCCTTTCACCTAAGTTAGCACGAGCTCCCGCTACTTTGCGGCAATGCGACAAATAAAGCATATTGTCTTAGGGGCGAAGTTCCTCAGGACCTAGCCAACCTAGCCATGTCTCCGTTTGTGGTCGCGGTATAGAACCGTCGCTATAGTCGAAACACACAAAAAAAATATTTTACAATAGACTTCAACATAGGCATCGGCTAATCATAAGGTAAGACATCGGTGTTCCCGGCGAAAATAACATATCGAGAAGAGTATTGATGAGTTGATCACCACTAAAATGTCCCTAGATGTTGAGGCTTCTCAAGGAAACAGGTAACACAAAGGCACACGTCGAGCACTATATGTCCCAGCAAATTACCCATATTAAAATGGTATCTAGCCACCTGTAAGATGGCAGGTTCTTGGATTCACTTTTGAGGTGTATCCTCCACTCCTGCAATTTTCTTAATCCTCCTTGAATTGCCTAAGACGACTGGAAGGTGAAATAAATTTACATTTCTATGTACGCTTTACGTCACTCAATTTACATTATATGGAGCAACGCTCGGGTAACCTACGGTTACTCACCGATACCCAGAGCTTCGCCCACTCGTCATGATTCACTTCGTGGAGATGCGTGCATTTTTTGCTGAACTCTGCTTGAGAATATGGAGCGACTGCGTGCCACTCTCAGAGCAGTAAATATTAAGGCCCGCTAAGCGGACCTTCTAAGCCTCAGGGATTGTCACTACGCCAAGCCTGAATGTGAAATTGGGCTGCGTGATCCTTGCGGCTGGATCCTTCCATATTGAACACGTTAACATAGCTGAATTTTTGGAGCGCCATTGTGAAACATTGCTTGCTGAGCGTAGTTATGCAGAATATCGAATGCTCTTTGACGCGGTTGAGTTTGTCTAAAGATAGCTTTATTCGCCGACTACAAAGTGAGGTAGTGAGCGTAGGATTAAAAGCTTCGGGTCTTGAATCGGGTGAAGCGGCCAGAATAGAGGAGCAATGAAAAGAATCAGAGCCAAAGGCGAACATTGTAAGACTCATCTGTTTGATGTGAAACACATTTATTGTTTTCCACCAACTCATATCGCGAAGGTTCGATTATGAAAAAATGAGTAGATAAATGTGATCGCCTCAAGTAGCAGTCTGACTTTACTATGGCCGCAAATTACAATTTCGTTGTCAAAATCGTGATTTGCGTTCTTTATGTCTATTGCTACTGCCGTGCGTACAGCGTCACAGCTTGGTGAAATCTGTGAAACATCATCTGACAAGCTGTAAAGTCTGTATTCAGTTGCCAAGCAAGAACGGAGTCTTCCTTGAGAAGGATGATAGTCATTATAGCGTTCAAGCCACCAGGAAACCCTTGTGGACACCATCTTTTGAGCACACTTGAAGACAGTTGTTGGTGAAACTTGGCGTAAAGCCTGCAGGTTAATTGGAGACCTTCCTGGCTTCGTAGTCAGGACAACCTTAGGTACAGCATCACGAGCCCCGAACATCTTAAGAACAGCCTGATGGAGCGTGCACATAGTTGCGCCTTACATGATTTTGAAAACGTCATAATAAATACCTCTGGTCCAGGCTTTGTTCGTTTCTTCGAAGTGCCGATCATCGCTACCAGTTCCGTTATACTTAAAGGGCTCGATATATCGGATGTGGCAGTTGGGCGATATTTTTTGTGAATTTCATGGCACTTCACTCATGACGTGTGCTCATTCTTTTGGAGAAATCCTCAGGCAGCACGTTTTGCAAAATAATGTGGAGTACCTTGCATTGCTAAGCTCACACTTGCTGCATGACCAGGTTGCTTACAAGCGTGTTCAATATAGTTTTAGTAGGCCGCTAACACTAAATCTGCCCGAGTCCTTCAGGCCACATTAGGTGATAAAAAATTGGGGGACCCTGAAGCTTCGCCTTTAAGAGTTGAACGCGATAGCGATATCCCGTCCCTACTGCGTACTTCAATCACTTAGTGCATACTATGTAATGGGTAGTATGGTTTAAACCAGGAGAAATTATGCGCGGCAAATGTGGGAAATGTTTTCGAACTTGCTATGCACTCACTACGTGGTGTTAAGGGAATATGCGCACTAAGGTGTGTGCCGTTTGTAATGGGTGGCTGGCTTGAAACTATGGAATCGTTATGATAGTCACATATTCTGACGCCCGATGGCAATGTACGCTTGTACCACGCAATATTCCTGGGATATTACATGTTATATTGCGGCGCCTATATAAAGGACGCTTGCGTTTGCGAAGCATGGAAGTTATTTTCACTGCATTTCCAAGCAGAGGAAGTTATTTTCACAGTATATCCAAGCAGAGGCGTGGCTGTGTGGTAGAACACCTGCTTGCCACGTAGACGACCCGGGTTCGATCCTCACTCGGACCCCAAGATTTTTATTATTTGTTTTATTTGCATCTTTCTCGATTTTTCGGTCACGGACAAGATGATGATTTTTCGCTCACAACCAACGACGCCGACGCCGGAATTTCTGCGAAACGAGCTCTTTAACGCTATCGCGTTGAAAAGCTAGTTTCCCTCTAAAAGGTGCAGTACTTCGTGTGACTGAACTCCCACACAAAGTGAGACTTACGAAGGCTATCTCTATCAATAGGCATTCACCTGATAAATAAGTTAGCCAACGTGGTGCGATTTCTGCAGGCGCAAAGAGGAATACCTCTAACACGACTAGCGGTCGCACAGGCTATAGCAGCACTCATAAATGGATGTTCGCAAACGGAACTGATCAAATGGATAGTGATAGCTTGTTATATTACACGAGCTACACCATAATTATATATTATTATTGTCAAGGTCAGCAAAGAACACGACTGTAACTCCGTGAAGAAGTTGAAACCCAAGCCCCCAAAAGTTGTTAGCGCTGCGTAAAAAACAACCGAAGAGCTCGCGCATGAACTACAGAGTGTCTTTCCAGCTTCTTCGCAGAAGGTTGAAAAAGCGGATGGCATTAATGAACGTTAAGATTATAGCGGCTTGTTGGGTGAGTTTAAATAAAAATCATTTGTTTGGAACTCTAAAATACCGGCTTGTAGACGATATCGTAGACGCTGACGTGCTTTTCTCGAAAAAAAAGGTATTTTTTAATGTGCCCGTGTGACTTATAAAATGTTCAACTTTCTACACTGTCATTACTTCAGGTGCCGGCTAATTGTGCAATACCTTAAAGACACAGGATAGAGAATGATGTTTTTAAAAAAATCGAAATTTGGTTTTTCGCTTCTTTCACATCTTTGCCCATTTTGAATTATCCAAAAGAACAAGATTTTCGAGACCAACTGTCGCATCTAATCCCCTTTTTCTCAGACCTTGCCCAACATCAGCTTTCTGCCGGAAGTAAACTTTTGAAAAATCGAAAGTTTTAGAACAGTAAAGTAAGAACCAGGCGTCAAACAATGCGAATTGCGTAACGAGTGGGGCGTTCAATGATCCAACCCATTACAAAAGCCTCAGGGTTTACAAAAGCCTCGTCGTCAGCCACAGCATCAACAAAGTGCACATAATGCGTTACAAGAGTGCAGCAGGTACCGCGCTTTTCTGAATAATGACGAATAATGGCATAGTAGACGCTTCTCCACTACACAAAAAATTATGATGATTTATGGCGTAGTGGGTACCGTGCAAGTGCGCTTGTAGTAGTTTCCCCAAAAATGTTTTAAAATGGCTCTAAAAAGGCCGCTCTCCCAGCTTTCGCTGTAGCTGTGCTGCGCGTTCCGCGCAGTCCTGGCGGTTTTTTTTCTAACACGGGTGGTATTTATCAAGTCCACTTGCATTGCGTGTGCGAGACCCGCATGGAGATATGGTTCTGTGAATTTATTGTGAGTTTAGTTGCGCCTTTGTTGATTCTGTTGCGGCGGCAAAATATATTCTCGTGTCACCAAGCAAATAAACGGTTTGAAAATGCAGTGTAATTGGAAATTGACACGCTTCGGCTACTAACAGAAACGAGAGCGGGAGCACTCGTGCAAGCACTTCAACAAGTAATCTTTCTCTTCATTCCCTGTGGCCGCAAGGAAAAAAGCTACCCGTAGTAGCAATGGCTACGCTTTCATTGATGGGGAGCTTCTACACACCGCGATTACGAGTAACTGCGTCTGCACAGAATGCGGAGAACCATGGCACTCGTAAAGAACACAGTGAATCGTGTTCCTTGGAATGAAAACCCTCAGAAATGCCACTTTTAAAGCCGCTCTAGCTTTCAAAAAGCCTTCTTTGGCCCCAGTAAACAATCTGAAGGCCGTTCGGCTTATCACTGAGGCGCAACACTGCGGTATGGTTGGGTGAGATCGACCGCCATTGACAGCATTTCGCCAATATATACACAGAAGATATGACAAAAACAAGCCTGGAAACCAAGAAAACAATAAAAGAAGCAAAAAGCTTATTCGTGTGATGACTATATGGTACGTTGCTATGAATTAAATACATCAGCACACCTTCATATTTAACAAAAATATGAAATAAACTTGTAGTACCTCTTAAACTCACAATATTTTTAAATCAATTTTTTATTACATTTACCCCATTATCAAAACAACTCGTAAAAGCAGAAGGCTAATTTTTAACCGGAATAAACGAAACATCAATACGAAGCTACTGAACTAGAATGGTGTACGTATATGTGGAATATTTCTCGTCTTTTGGCAGTGTTATTTTAAAAAAAGAATGACAAAAACTACTTGACAAGCTAAAAAAAATTCAAAAATGTCAGAACTTGGAATATAATTGGAATTCTAGTTCCCTTGCAAGAAGAGACGCCGACGAATAAAACGAAATTAACCCGAACGCTTTACATGTAGCAGTTTCTGAGAAAAGGAGTCTTAAAGAAGCTTAAGAATACATGGGAGGTATTGGGCCTACCCTGTTCCCTAATCAATCTAATTTTATCGTGAATAAATAAATCAAAATTCTGCATTTCCGTAGTTCTTAGTCGTAGCTTTTCGAGTTCTGCTTTTTTTTTTAACAGAAGACAAGTAACCTTTTTCTTCTGTAACATTTAGACGAAACGCACGGGTTTTCTTTAACCCTTGCTACTTAAGCAGTTTTTCATCTTTTGATCGGGCTTTTTAACTAATTAGTGCTGTTTCCTCAGAGACACTTTGTTATGATCCGAAATGCCGTCGTCAATTTGCACATCTGGGCTGCGAACGCATACATGGTGTTTCCTTTCTTTTTTTGACACGAAGCATTTTTCAATGAAGGAAAGGCACCTTCAGCGTTTGTATCTATCTATCTATCTATCTATCTATCTATCTATCTATCTATCTATCTATCTATCTATCCGCCTACGTATGGGTGCTCTTCTCATGATTGCCTCTAACTTGGTGCAGGTCAAAATTGGTATGGAAGGGTAAGAGGGATCGACGAATATGACTGTCTGGTCATGACATGAATAACGCGAAAATCTAGTCGCGTGCGTCGTCAATCCCTTTCCTCCAGACAGGTGGGGCAGATACCCGTATATCATGGGCCGCGGTATGCGGGTATGCGCCAGAGGTGATTCATAGTTTATATCTACCCAGAAACGGCGACAAAAGACATTCATAATTAATTGCGAGCGCTTTAAGAAAAGCCGGCATCAGCAGCGTTGACCCGACGAGTGCAAAAAAGTAAATGTCAGGATCACAGCAGCAATCTAGCGAAAGCGTTCTGCGTGGCAGTCGGGTATTCTACAACAGAGCCACGCCAGGTCTTGAACCTGCCTTGGAAAAAGACACTATGCAGGCGTAATGCAGCTGCAACGTGAATTGTGGTTGTAGTGCTGGCTATTTTATTCTATAACGAGGCAATAAACGTGTATGTACTACTATTATGCCAAATGTTATTACTAGAGGCCGGATTTTTAGGCACTAAAAATCATGTTTTAGGCGCCAAAAATAGTCAGGAAAAACATAGTTTTAGGCCCCCAAAATCGTAAATATAGGCACAATAATTTTTTTACAAAAAACTCAAATTTTCGAATAAGGACGTGCGCGACCTGGTCTACGACAGGAAAGCAAACAAATGTTATATTTTATGATTGTACAAAGGCGTTAATGAATTAACGTAACCATGGAATGGTCCCTTTTCGGGCATGGTTTCCAGAACACGGTCTCTCCTTTTATTGTCCAGAATGGTAAGTTAAGTGTCCACCATCGAATAAACACGCTCCTGGGTCTGCTTCTTTTCGGGATGGCTGGGAAGGGCAGCGCAGGATTCAATAGCCAGACCGCTAAAAGGCCAGAAGGGTCTGTTAGCCTCGTATTGGCTGGGTCTAATAGCGCAGGGTCAATTTCTCCTCTTTGTGTGAACACCATAAACGGCCCCTTACCAGGTTTGAGCGTTTCGAGCTAGAAGTGTAATGCATGCACTGCGCTAACGATCACGTCTGCCATGATTTGCAACGCTACGCTCCCCGGAAGGAGGTGAAATGTCAGACTGGATGCCCCGTACCCTTTATCTCACGGGCGCGCGCTCCAATGTGGGGGAGGTGAAGTTCAACAAGGAATGGTCCTGTGTATGTCACAGTAGTACATGAAACTGCGAGAAATATTCCAGGCTACATGTGTAATTTGTGCAATCTGTTGCTTGAATAGAAGAATGGAAGTTAATACTAAAACATACAAACGGAATGTGTGCGCGTTTTCTTTAGTTTTTTCTTCGAATCGAGAGCCATGCGACACTTAGCTGCCTATATTTCTTTTGTGTTTGTGTTCTCGCCGTTCCCGCGTCGTGCCGGCGCCAGCCCTGACAACGCTTAGCACGTTTTTGGTGCATCGTCCCTTACAGCAGTTCCAGCTGTGCGACGCGCTGTGTCGTGGTAAGGATACAGGATCCATGCCAGCCTCTCCGAGCGCATAGACGGATCGGTCCCACAGAAACAGGCAGTACACTACCGGGTGTTGAAAGTTAAGCTTTCTCGTTTTATTAAAATTCAGCACTGGAAAGAACATGAAAACCACCTTTACAGATAACATATATATCCTGGGGGACAAAAAGTGAGAAGATAATTATCACTGTCAGGAGCCCAATTAACTCAGATTCATGAATTAACTTTTTAGTGACTGCAGCAAGCAAGCATGTTTATATTGAAAAGTTGAAGGGAGTCGCGTTTACACACAGTTTCATTTGGAAGAATTTTTCTAGCATGTCTGTGCTCCGAGATATCCCGCTGCAAAATTTAATTGATTACGCATGCAGGGCGCTGTGGATCAGCGCAATTTTCCTTCCCGATGTGACGAACAGTCATTGCTTGCTATCGCCAGCCAGTAGCAAAAGGGTAACCGTTATCATCTTTGCCTGTGCCTTCGACCCGTTATCAGATTAAACGACGCAAGCAACTGCCATGGCCCACCGGGGAGGAGATTGCGCCGCCGCTGACTGTCTCGCATGCGTAATCAGGTAAACCACAATTAAACTTTGCAGCGGGATATCTCGGAGCACAGACATGCTAGAAGAATTCTTCCAAATGGAACTGTGTATAAATGCGACTGCCTCAAACTTTTCAATACAAACATGCTTTCTTGCTGCAATCACTAAAAAGTTAATTATTGAATCTGAGTTAATTGGGCACCTGAAAGCGATAATTATTGTCTCATTGCGTGTCCCCCCTGGATGTATAAGTTATCTGCAAAGGTGGTTTTCATGTTCTTTCCAGTGCTGAATTTTAATAAAACGAGAAATCCTAACTTTGAACACCCGGTGTAGCGCGAAAGCCGAAACAATACAACACCGCTTGTGCGCACGACCTGGCTTGGGCATGTCATGTGCACATAGTGTAATCTTGCGTGCGCATGGCGTGTTGATGCGTCAACGTCGTGTGATCTTCCGGCTCCGAGTTTCTCTGATACCGAAGAGGGCAGGGGAAGGAATTTGGCTTGCGAGTGGCAAAGGTTTCAAGCTCACCTACCGGCATCATGCTTTCGCGGCTCGTAATGAACGAATAAAAAGTTCTTGTGGTACAAAGCTCTTCATTGGGAACGCGAACACTTCCAGTATCTGACTAAAATTTCTCATGTGACCTGGTGAAGCGCCCTTAAAAGAGTAAATTACTAACGAAACAAAATCCATGTGCACATGTGATTTTTTTTTTACCTACTTTCTACTTTCCCCTGACGGCGCTCCATGGTTTCGCATTCGCTCTCCATATTGCTGCTGCTGCGCGCAGGCACCTCCTGTTTCTGTCCCCAACCACGCCCAAGTCTTCAAGGGGGGTGCTTCAATTCCATGGGAACACTGGACTGGAAAACCGGCGGTAAAAGCCGCCCGCCACGTCCTCAGCCATAGACGCCACTCTCCACTTCTTCCCCTCTTCTCTTCCCGCCTTTATTTTCCTCTCCCCATTCCACTGTACACGTAGGGACGTGCTCCCATTTAGGGTTGCAGAAATAGCGTCTTTTCCTCTCCCCTGCTCCAACCACTCGCGCCATGTCGGTGCGGTGGGGTAAGGTGGCCGGCGCGTTTCATTTCACTGCTGCTACCGGTTGCTTCCCGGATGTTTGTTGAACTAGGGAACTAGGTTGTTGCACCCCATAATGTTCCGAAACGTCAATTTTGCCCGGTAACATTAATTACGGTCTCAAACTGTACTCGAAAGCAAAATGTGAGGCTAAATAGCGTTCATATAGGCACCAATTTTGAAAATAGGCATTTATGAGCACTTATAGACATTTAGGCACAAACCCCAAAAATAGGCATTTATAGGCACTATAAAAACACTATAAAAGCCCTCCTTTACCCCTAATTCATGCTCATATATCAAAGTGGCGCGATAGGAACGCAAGGAAAAAAATAGGCATTTGCCTACAATCCGGTCTCTAGTTATTACTATTATGACTTACAAAAACACGTCGATACACCTTGTAACTCTTGGCCCAAAACAAGAAAATGCAGCTAGTCAATTACTCGCCGACTGCTTCACATGAAACCGACTCCCACAAGGCATGCGATCTGCTGAATTTTAAGAGCGGAGTTCTTTAAGCTGTACGTAGCGCCGTATACTGTGAACAGGAATTATCATCATCACGAGCCGGAAGTCGCTCGCTCCTTCCTCTTCATTCTGGTTGGCTTCCTCAACACATGCACTGATTTTGCGGCGTGAAATACAATAGCTATTATAGACCAGTCTGTTACCTGACTAAAGCTTACGTAACATCCCGTAACAACTAGTCACGTCACTAAAAATCGCCCTGTAGTAACTATTAAAATTACGCAACATCATGTAATAGCTAGGCGCTTGATATATAACCTCCAAAAATCACGTAATAGCTACTCATGTGACTAAAATAACATAACGCCACGTAACAACAAGTCACGTAACGTAACTGAAGTAACGACAGATCACGTAACAGCTAACCACGTGACTGAGATCACGTAACATCACCTTTCTATAACTTAACAAGTAGTCAAGTGAAACGCTCCCGCCAAAAAAACGTAACAACTGGTCACGTGAATCAAAATATATCATTTAACAGTTAGTCACGTGACAAGTTACCGCCATGAACCGCGTAACAACTAGTCATGTGACAAATCACGTGATCGCATGTAACAGCTAGTCACGTGACATATTCCCGCCAACAGCACGTGGCACGTGCGTAGTAGGGGAACGGACCGAAACCAGGGGAGAATAGCCAAGTCTAGCCATACTTAGTCACTACTAGCAAAAGCTACATTACTAGCGAAACTTAGCTAGTTAGAACTTAGCTAGCTACACTCTTCAATCCAGCCTTGTGCCATTAGTTCACGATGTGCACTTTTTTTTTTTTGGGGGGGGGGGGGGTTGCGATCTCGAGCGACCGTTGCGCTGGAATGTCATGTATGGCGCTTAGTACACTCGGCAACTCTTACACACTAGCCTTCGGTGTCACATGAGACTTTCAAGCATCGATACGAGCCCTCCTATTTGCTGAACTCCGTGTGCCATATCACATAGCCGTGTCCTAATGTACAGCCAGCCTTTAAGAACACTCTGAACCCAAAATGTGAGCAGTCGAGAGTTTTGCTGAAAAAGTCGAATTGCCAGCGCCTCGCCCTAGTGTAGCTTCTCTGAGCCTTTTTTCACGTCGGCAGTGGCAGGAAATTTTCCAATCAAAAACGTTTCTATCACGTGGCCGCTTAGTCACTGAGGCTATTAAATCGTTCTAGCTGGGCTAGCAATGTTCTCCGCTGCGACAACAAGTGATATCACCTACAGCGTGACGCCATAACCTTGCAGCTCCCCGCAGGCATTATGTTGCAATATTGTGCTACGGCTTGTGCTGCAGGACTGTGCTGCAATACAACAGGCGCTTCCGACAACTGCAAAGCAGCTACGAAAAACAAAATGGACGATCAAGTTCAGCTGCGCTATGAGCGTAGACTGTTACATGTTATTTATAATAGTTGCTTTATTTGTGATCGTAGACATGAAGGAGGCTTGGAGAAAATGCTGATGAACAGCTTGAGTAGATCCGGTCACCCTGAAATACATTCTGGCCCATATAGAACGCAAGATCAAGAAACAGGTCCTTCGGTTCAGACATATTAGGAGTGGAAACATTGCACCTGAAAGGTTAAGTAGCACACATGTGACACTCTGTATAAGCGAAGATAGATGTGAAGGTATGCCACGCGCTTTAGTATTTGTGCATCCGTGATGTATGACATCGCGCTTTGAGAGCGGCAAAGCAATAGAAGCGATCACATTTGGCTGTTTGTGGTTTGTCTTAGTTCAAGTTGGCATATGGGATAGATAGGCGTCGTACAAGCCTGTCGTATGTACTTCTTTCTCTTAAGGCTGTCATCTCTCACAAAAAGCAACAATGTCGAAATGCACGTCTCCAAACAAACGCTCACAAAGTTGGCTGGTGCTGCTGACAATACGTATTGATTTCCGAACCGAGATAACCTTTCTTGCAGACAACCAAAGCGCTTTCATATCTGAAGCCGGGGCATCACCCTAGCCACAAAAGCGCGTTAGTGTGTGTCACGCAGCAAGAATGACGCCTGTACATTGGTATGTGCATGACGCACAAAAACGAAAGCCAAATGAAAGTGCCAAAAACAAGAAAAAAACATTAAATAATCATCGAGTTCCCTCCAATTCTTTCACGAATAAATAGCAAAACAATTTTAAAATAATAGAATGCACAGTTGTGACTTCGAGCTCGTCATTAAAGTTGAAATTCAAGAAAATATAAAAACCGACACATGGTTTAGCGTCGCGGTATATCTCCAGAATATACGTCAAGTCAGGCAGTGTACAGAGCAGCGAAGTCTCCCTAAATAACTAAGTGCATTACCGTGGATGCGTGCCTCACGTTTATTGATTTAATGATGAGATATTTTGAAAATGTAAAGCCATTCTGGAGGACAAGAGATTGAAATGAAGCTCGTTGCATTAATTTGTAATCTAAGACATTGAAGACCGCCCTGTACATGGCAAGCGAGCATGTACTGATCGCTGCTTGCATAGAGCGGAAGCTTGCAGTACCAGCCGAAATTGCAGGAGTACCAATGCAACCACTTGTTTTCCTTTTTGTTTGTAGAAATCTGTTTAGACCTAATAAGAACAGGTTCAGAAATCAGTTGATGGGTTTTAAAGCATTGACTACTGTTGCATGTCACTGGTGTCGACTTGTGTTGTAAGTTGAGTTACAACTGGAATTGCATGCTCGCTTATCGTGTACAGGGCGGCCTTCAATGTCTTAGATTACAAATTAATGCAACGAGCTTCATTTCAATCTAGACTGCTTAAAATCTGTTACTGTCCTCCAAAATGGCTTTACATTTTCAAAGTATGCGATCAGTACATGTAAGTAAGGTGGTTCAGGTGTCGAGTATAGATAACGCAGTACCTATCGGCGTAAATAGCACATTTTTTAGGAGTGAAGATCCTTAGGCTCTCAGGATGTCCGTTGACGCCGTCGTTGTCGTTGCTTCCCGTCGGACCGAAACACTATTGTTACATATATCGTACATAGAGCGCACATATAGGTTTAAAATTTACCATACTCTGTCCGCGCTTCTGTCAATCCGTCCGTCCAACCGTCCATGCATCTGTCCGTCCGCCCGTCCGTCAGTCCATCTGTCCGTCCAACCGTCTCTGCATCCGTCCGTCCATCCGTGCACCGATCCGTCCGTCCATTCGTTCACCCGTCCGTGCGTCCCTACGTGCATCCGTTCGTCGTCCGTCCGTCCGTACATCCGTCCGCGCGTGCATCTGTCCGTCCGTCCGTGCGTGCGTGCGTGGGTCCGTCCATCCATGGACGGACGGACGGTCGGACAGATGGATTTCATAAACATTCTTATATCGTTTATCATTTCGTCAATGGAGCAGCAATTTTATCTGATTGCGAAGTGCGCGAATTGGAGAAAGCAAAAAAAAAAATGCAACCAAATGTTAGTGTGCATGGCGGCGAAAACGATGCTGATGCCGCCGTTCACAAAGGAATCGCCTTCCTTTCTGTTTCTGCAAGTCTTTCTAAGAAGTTCTGGTTTTGGGAGCCTTTTTGCTGTACTTCTGTTATTGAACTGTGGTTCAATCTTGCTGCACTATTAACGTAAATGTAGCTAGATGCACCAGTGCTATAAACAAAGAGTTTGATCTTACGACGGTACGTTGAATATAAACCGTTTTGTATCCTACAGGAAACTTTTGGTGAGCTAGCCGAAGTGGGACGTGCGATTTGTTTATTTGCAATAGAAGTCATGAAGCTACGTCCATGATGGGGGAAATTTGTTTTGACTAGACGTATCTTCGAATACGGCATCACGAGAAAAGTCATCCAAGGATTAGCTGTCACGTCGCCACCAGTGTCCTGTACAGTTTAAATGGTCTGCTAATATTCCGCTCAACACAATTATGTTGTCACTGATGACAATCTGCAGGAGTGACTTCATCCACAATATGTATGAAAGAGAACACCCCGCGCACTAAAAGCAGAAAACAGCCCTTTCGGCACACACATTTTTTGGTATCGCTTGTCTCTTTCCTTTAGATTAGACAGCCCCGAAAAACATGCCGCATGCTAAAATTGAGAAATCGAACTGGACAAGCGACCTGACGTTCGCTTTTGTCAAATGTGTGCAGCCATGCAAACAGCTTGAGATGCTACTGATGACGAAGTGCATTCGTCAATATGTCAACCTTCCACATCTCTGGGCGAGGTATCGCCAGATCACTTTTGCGGCGTATTTTCGCATTTATCTCAACCACGACACTCCTGTCATTCGTATGGATACATGAGGGGCGTAAACAGCCACAAAATTATCCGAATTAAGAGTTTATATTAGGAAAATTATGAAAGGATACGTTGCCGCTGAAGGGCTCAGCAATGTACCCACGAAAACAGCCATAAGTGTTCGATAGAGGGCATACAAGCCCGCCACATACACTCGTCTCTTTGGAGGCGGTCACGTCTTATCAAAAACAAAACTGGCGAAGTGTGCGTCTTGCAACCGTTGAAAACTCTCGATGGCGGCTGCTGTAGCTGACAAAATTATTCATTTCCTAACCGAGAAAGCCTTAGTGTGTATAGTGGGGCAAGTAACCTAAGTAATTTTCTCCCTGGCACAGAGTTGTTGTCCTCGCCATAAAGATGCGTTAGCGTGTTTTCACCCTGTATAAATTACTTCAATGCCGGTTTAGTGATTGACGCAGGAAAACAAGGGTGTAATGCCCACCAGAGCATGAGTCCCTCATTAGTGTTATACAGCTGTCAAGCTTCTATACTGTGAATTAGTTATCTATTCGATATACAAAACACCTCAACGGAAAAACGCTCTTTAGAGCTTCTGGACCCAGTTGAAGTTCAACAAAATGTCAGAAGAAATATGCGTCTTTCTTCCAACATACCCCCAGAATATACGTCAAGCCGGTGAGTGCTATTTACATTAAAGCTTGCACAAACAATATCAACTGAGGCTTCAGTTAAAGTCTGAGTCACACTTCTAATATGCTCATCAGCTTTTCTGAAAAGGCAAATTTATTGTTAAGTGCGCGAACACGTGTTGTGGTCTATGGTTTGATATTAAGCTTGTCACAATAATCAATAACCAGAGACTTTGGAGATCGTGGTAAATATTAGTAATAATTGTCCGTGTTTCAGGACCCAAATGCACGGAATGATTTTGAGGGACGCCGTTCTTGAGTACTCCGAAGATTTTGACGATGTGGTGTTCTTTAACGTGCATCTAAACCTAGGTACATGGGCCTCGAGTATTTCACTTCCATTGAAATGCAGTCGCCGTGGTCGGAATTCGAATCCGCGACCTTCGGGTCAGCAGTCGAGCACCATAGCCTCTCAACTACCACAAGCAGCGCCACCTACGCATAAAGCAGAGGAGTATACAGGAAAATAGTTGCGAGAAAAAGCACTAGCGAGCTCGAAACCATGACGCGGGCAGGCGCCGAAGTCATTCGCGTACTAATTAGAGTAACTACCATGCTGTCTGGTGGCACAAGCAAACTCTAGCACAAGCACTCTAGCACAGAGATTCATGAACTCCCTCGCGGACAATGTCGGCGATCGAATCCACTTGAGGCTGCGGAGAAGGTAAGGGCTTGCGCCCCTCCTCCAGCACGATCGTTCGGATGGTCTCGCGCAAGTCGTTGGTGCTGAGGCCATGAGCTTCGGCGTTGTTGGTTGTTGAAGAGTGGTGGTTGTACTGCCTTGTCCGCATCTCAAGTGCCTTTTCGATTGCCGTGGCCTCGGTAAGGAATTCGTCAACAGTCTTGGGTGGATTGCGGACAAGTCCCGGAAACAGCTATTGCTTGACACCTCGCATCAGGAACCGGAGCTTCTTCTCCACAGCCATGGCGAGGTCGGCATGCCGGAACAGTCGAATCATCTCCTCCGTGTAGATAGCGATAATTTTTAACCGTGTAGCGATGCCTTGGAACTTGGAAATGGGTTGCACTCTCGAGAGCCTTCTAGTGGGTCATCTGCAAAAGGGACGCCGCTCGCGCTGAGAGTTTGCGCCTGGCCGTGGCTGTCGCCATTACACAGTATCTCTGAGTACCGGCAAATAAACACCTTAGCAACCGGAATAAACGAAACATCAATACGAAGCTACTGAACTAGAATGGTGTACGTATATGTGGAATATTTCTTGTCTTTTTGCAGTTTTATTTTTGAAAAAGAATGACACAAACTGCCTGACTAGCTAAAAAATTTCAAAAATGTCAGAACTTGGAATATAATTGGAATTCTAGTTCCCTTGCAAGAAGAGACGCTGACGAATAAAACGAAATTAACCCGAACGCTTTACTTGTAGCAGTTTCTGAGAAAAGGCATCTTAAAGAAGCTTAAGAATACATGGGAGGTATTTGGCATACCCTGTTCCCTAATCAATCTAATTTTATCGTGAATAAATAAATCAAAATTCTGCATTTCCGTACTTATTATTCGTAGCTTTTCGAGTTCCGCATTTTTTTAACAGAAGAGAAGTAACCTTTTTCTTCTGTAACATTTAGACGAAACGGACGGGTTTTCTTTGAACCTTGCTACTTAAGCAGTTTTTCATCTTTTGATCGGGCTTTTTAACTAATTAGTGCTGTTTCCTCAGAGACACTTTGTTATGATCCGAAATGTCATCGTCAATTTGCACATCTGGGCTGCGAACGCATACATGGTGTTTCCTTTCTTTTTTTGATACGAATCATTTTTCAATGAAGGAAAGGTACCTTCAGCGTTTGTATCTATCTATCTATCTATCTATCTATCTATCTATCTATCTATCTATCTATCTATCTATCTATCTATCTATCTATCTATCTATCTATCTATCTATCTATCTATCTATCTATCTATCTATCTAGCCGCCTACGTATGGGTGTTCTTCTCATGATTGCCTCTAACTTGGTGCAGGTCAAAATTGGTATGGAAGGGTAAGAGGGCTCGACGAATATGACTGTCTAGTCATGACATGAATAACGCGAAAATCTAGTCGCGTGCGTCGTCAATCCCTTTCCTCCAGACAGGTGTGGCAGATACCCGTATATCATGGGCCGCGGTATGCGGGTATGCGCCAGAGCTGGAGGAGGAATGAACTTTATTAATAAAAAAAAAGAACCAGCACGTTTAGGCGGCCGGGCCAAGGCCTCCCATGAGGGGACGTCAAGGGCTTGCCTCGACGCCGCCTCACGGGCGTGCTGGGTCGCCCATGTTTGTTCATCGAGGGCGGAGCTCCGCAGAGCCTCAGGCAACCTCGACGAGAGGGTCGTGGTGTTAGTGTGTGTGTACTGTACCGGGCACTCCCACAGCATATGCGGAAGCGTAGCCGGGTGAGTGCCACAGCAGGTGATTCATAGTTTATATCTACCCAGAAACGGCGACAAAAGACATTCATAAGTTAATTGCGAGCGCTTTAAGAAAAGCCGGCATCAGCAGCGTTGACCCGACGAGTGCAAGAAAGTAAATGTCAGGATCACAGCAGCAATCTAGCGAAAGCGTTCTGCGTGGCAGTCAGGTATTCTACCACAGAGCCACGCCAGGTCTTGAACCTGCCTTGGAAAAAGACACTATGCAGGCGTAATGCAGCTGCAACGTGAATTGTGGTTGCAGTGCTGGCTGTTTTATTCTATAACGAGGCAATAAACATGTATGTACTACTATTATTCCAAATGTTATTACTATTATGACTTACAAAAACGCGTCGATACACCTTGTAACTTTTGGCCCAAAACAAGGAAATGCAGCTAGTCAATTACTCGCTGACTGCTTCACATGAAACCGACTCCCACAAGGCATGGGATCTGCTGAATTTTAAGACCGGAGTTATTTAAGCTGTACGTAGCGCCGTATACTGTAAACAGGAATTATCATCATCATGAACCGGAAGTCGCTCGCTTCTTCCTCTTTATTCTTCTTGACTCCCTCAACACATGCACTGATTTTGCGGCGTGAAATACAATAGCTATTATAGACCAGTCTGTTAGCTGACTAAAACTTACGTAACATCCCGTAACAACTACAGGTTTTCCCGCTCACTTTAATCCAAGTGCCAGCTAAAATCATCCGCACGCCATTGAAATAATCTGAGCGCCAAACTATTTAATCCATGTGCGAAACATTTAATCCAAGTGCCAACATATTTAATCCAAGCGCCAGCTCGAATAGGCCGCGTGCCAGTGAGTTTAATCCAAGTGCCACTATGTTTAATCCAATCGCTAACAGCTTTAATTCTAGTGCCAGTCAGTTTAAGCCATGCACAAGAAACGGGAATACGGGGCGTGAAAACAGCAGTACCATTGAAGTACAGTTCCTACAATATGAAAGACAATAGCCGGAAAGTGGAAGACCGCACTAGTATAGTAATATTTGTATTTCTGCTGTTATTTGTGAAAAAAATATTACTGCAATAGTTTGCTTGAGCCTTGTTTGGAGCGCTTATACTTTGCTATGTACCAGTTTGTAGGTCAGTGTTTGGCACGGGCGGGATCACTTTAATGGGAGCGCTGAAATTGTTAATCTACTTTATATCTATATATATACATATATATACTCCAAATAATTGCATAAATGCAATATCAGCACGTGACAGTAAGTATATATTAATAATAGGACCGTCTCCTAGGGCTTAGACACACATTCACAAGTCATCTTCACGCAATGCGGCAGGCGGAAAAGAAAAAATTGTGCCGGTCAAAGGCCGCGCAGTCCACGCGCTGTATCTGCTGCATGGAGTGCCGAGCTGCGCCCAGCAGCAAAGAACGCCTGTGCTCCTTCGTCGTCATTCCTTGCGGTGTCGCCAATACTAAATCACGGCATTCGCTTAGGTAGGCCTTCACGTGTGAATTGAATTTTGAGAACACTTCTTCTCTTGGGTTGAAAAAGGGACCGTACGCAGGCAGGCGCTTGATAGAGTGCAGTGAGTTAGCCAAAGCTGCCTGGTCTGCCCGACTGTGAGCAGGTGCGCCATCGAAAATGAAGAGAGCTTCTGTGTTTGGCTCATCACGTTCAACACGAGCCGAAACATCGCTGAGGAAATCATTGAAAGCAGCCCAATGAACTCTGTCCACCGCAGTCCAGTGAATAACTCCATTTGCGGACATGCATGCTATGATGTTCAAGTTCGCTCCCTTCGTCGTCGTGGTCCTGTGCACAGCTGGTTGCCCTTTAGTTGCCCTGCGGAAGTTCCTGGAACACCAGATATTGTAGTTTGTCTCGTCCAAGTAGAAGCGACACACACGCGGTCCATCGGACTGACGTCGTCACGGTTGCGGTCTGCGGGCCTCTGCGTCACCAGCTTCACTGAGTAGCTGTGGGCATCTAGCAAGCGATCAGCTGTGCCTGCACTGATTGTTACTCCTGGCATTTCCTCCTCCAGGGCCTCCTTTATCTGCCTTAGAGTAAAAGTACAGTTTTCGTAGACAATTCGTCTTAAAGTTCTGACGGCGTCATCTCCAAACTTCATTTTAGAACCACCACCATGGTTTGATACTTCTCTGTCGGTAGTGGCAATCGATCTTGCTGTTTTTATGTTGATGCCCAGGGCATCGGCCAGTTGCTTTAGGTCGCCACCACGCCTGTAGACGTCCACAATCCTCGCCCTGTCGACCACCGATACTCTGCTGTTTTTTCGTCGAGGTTGGTCTGGGTCTTGAAAGCGTGGTCGTCGCTTGTATCCAGCCATGAGTTGAAGCAAAGCCCTCTTGTCGTCTGGAAATGTTCCCCTCTGAAAACGCGTGTTCCAAGTGACCACGCTTCATCAACACTAGCGTCGTCTGTTACATGAACATGGGCATCTCCCTTGATACTTTTATAAAAAAAAGAAAAACGTGATTGCACATATACGAAAGCAAATGCAAGGTTAGTGTTTTTTTAATGGTTATTTCTGTTTTCAATAATGGGTGAATATCGCCTATCGGTCACCATCGCTCTCCCCCGGGCTGTGCAGACTACTGCGAACGCTTCTGCGAAAAAGTAGCCTTAGTGCCGTATGCTAGCAGACGACATGAGTCTCTGCCATGTGCGATCAACGAAGTACCTGATTAGCCGGAATAATGCAGTAGCGAAGAAGCTTAAACTGTCTCGGTGCTTAAAATCTTACCAGGGGCTCCATGAGCAAACACATTAATACCCGAGCATGTAATTAAACTACAGGTTTTCCCGCTCACTTTAATCCACGTGCCAGCTAAAATAATCCGCACGCCATTGAAATAATCTGAGTCCCAAATAATTTAATCCATGTGCCAAGCATTTAATCCAAGCGCCAACATATTTAATCCAAGCGCCAGCTCAAATTCCCTCCCTGTCCTTCCTTTTCTCCTCTTCCTCCTCCTCCTCCTACTTCAATGCCGGTTTAGTGAATGACGCAGGAAAACAAGGGTGTAATGCCCATGTGAATCAGAGCAAGAGTCCCTCATTAGTGTTATAGAGCTGTCAAGCTTCTATACTGAGAATTAATTATCTATTCGATATACAAAACACCTCAACGGAAAAACCCTCTTTAGAGCTTCTGGACCCAGTTGAAGTTCAACAAAATGTCAGAAGGAATATGCGTCTTTCTTCCAACGTACCCCGAGAATATACGTCAAGCCGGTGAGTGCTATTTACATTAAAGCTTGCACAAACAATATCAACTGAGGCTTCAGTTAAAGTCTGAGTCACACTTCTAATATGCTCATCAGCTTTTCTGAAAAGGCAAATTTATTGTTAAGTGCGGGAACACGTGTTGTGGTCCATAGTTTGATATTAAGCTTGTCACAATAATCAATAACCAGAGACTTTGGAGATCGTGGTAAATATTAGTAATAATTATCCGTGTTTCACGACCCAAATGCACGGAATGATTTTGAGGGACGCCGTTCTTGAGTACTCCGAAGATTTTGACGATGTGGTGTTCTTTAACGTGCATCTACACCTAGGTACATGGCACTGGAGTATTTCACTTCGATTGAAATGCAGTCGCCGTGGCCGGAATTCGAATCCGCGACCTTCGGATCAGCAGTCGAGCACCATAGCCTTTCAACTACCACAAGCAGCGCCACCTACATATTGCCACGCGCGTTTCTTATTTTCACTTTGCTCTATTCGGTTCTTCGCCCTCAAAGACTGCCAGCAATGCTCAGCGCAAACCACGCCTGATTGTTCTAGAAGCTTCGCGATTACTGTAGATCGTTTTGTTAAGATTGCGCACAAGACGCGAACACTCGAGCTTATTGCAGAGCTTGTGCGACAACGAGTGATAAGACTGGAATATTCTATGACGCACGGATAAATGCCGACGCGCTTAATGGCTTGTCAGTTGATCGACGGCCGACGCTCTGCTCGCCGCTATCAGTGCCAGCGTGTATTGCTGTAATCTTACTTTCTGTTTACCGGCCACAAGTTCGGCCTAATAAACAGTTTCATCTTGGACACGTCGCCTGCTGCCTTCGTCGACGTCACATCCACGTGACATCTGGTGGAGGTGCTGCTTCGTTCATGTACCGGACACTCCCGTCAAGCCGTGAACCCAGCCCCAGTCGCGAAGGAGACGTCGACACCAACCACGACCAGCGAGTTAGCCGTAGGCAGCAAGGTCTACATCCGGAGTACGGTCCTCTACCTGACAAGACTCGGAAGACCAAGGCCATGACGTCGACTGCGGCAACGATGACCGCCGCTGCGCCACAGCCGGCGATCGTAACGCAGCAGCCAAGGGAGCCACCGACTTTCCGTGGATCATCTTTCGAAGACCCCGAGACCTGTCTGGAGACCTGCGACCGAGTGGCCACCCTCAACCACTGGGACCCGGAAGAGAAGCTGCGTCGCGTCTACTTCTACCTGGAAGACGCGGCAAGGACCTGGTTCGAGAATCGGGAGTCTGCGCTTCAAACCTGTGATCTTTTCCGCGGCACATTCCTGGACACGTTCAGGAGCATCGGCCGCAAGGAAAGAGCCGCGACGTTGCTGGAGACGAGGGTGCAACTGCCGAACGAAAGAGTGACCATCTTCGCTGAAGAATTGACGCGACTCTTCCGGCACGCTGACCCCGACATGCCCGAGGAGAAGAAAGTCCGTTTTCTCATGCGAGCAGTCAAGCAAGAAATCTTCGCCGGGATGATGCGGAACCCACCAAAGACCGTCCAGGAATTCTTGTCGGAAGCAACAGCGATCGAGAAGACCCTGGAAATGCGAACCCGCCAGTACGATCGCCGAACGATGCAAGACAGCCCAGGAGTTCATGCTCTCGGCTCCGACGACCTGCGCGAAACGATACGAGCGATCTTGCGGGAGGAACTGCGCAAGCTGTTACCGTCATGAATGCCGCAAGTGGACTCGATCGCCGACATCGTTCGCGAAGAAATCCAGCAGTCGATCTGCACCCCCCAACCGCCACAGCCGCAAGCCATGAGCTACGCTGCTGCCGCCCGACGCTACGCTCCGCCTCCACGTCCACCTCAGGAGGCGGCACCACCCCATTTCCGCCGCCAGACACCGCCGTCCCCACCACCGACGCCATACCGCCCACCTGCCATTGAGCACTATGCCCCAAGAAAAAATTCCCCATCTCCCGCTAAAGGGAACCATGTGTGGATTCGAAGCAGCGGGGAGATAATTAGCTTTAGCGGGAGGAACGTCGCCGCTCTCATTTGACGGCAGCTGTCCGGGCGCTCATCGCGGCGCTGCACAGGAGAGAATGAGGCGCGCGCGCTCCGTCATTTTCATACCGCGGAACTACCGTGGCGCCCCCGGCGGTGTATGCAGCTGTCACACTACCTGTCGTGCGCGCCGCTCCGTACAGGATTCCTAGAGGAAAGTACGGGGGAGACCGTAGGAGAGGAGAGAGAGGGGACGTGCATGCGCTGTGGGGATGTGGGACGCCGGAGCCGCTCCGTAGAGTAGAGGATTCCTAGAGGAGAGAGGACGCGCATGCGCTGTGGGGATGTTGGACGCGGGCGCCGCTCCGTAGAGTAGATGGTTCATGGAGTAGAGAAAGGGGGTGAGCGTAGCAGAGGATAGGGGGAGGGGACGCGCATGCACTGTGGAGGGTGTGGGACGCGGGGGGCCGCTCCGTAGAGATGATTTCTAGAGGAGGGAAAGGGGGTGAGCGTAGGAGAGAGGGGGGGGGAGGGGACGCGCATGCGCTGTGGGACGCGGGAAGGAGGGACGGAATATGTCCCCTCCAAACACATGCAAGCAAGATCAAGGAATGGGGTCAACCTGGGCGACAGACACCACCTGCCTAGCCATAGCTAAGCAGGCTCTCTGTGCTCTCGGCCATGACTCTGATGACTGTGATAGGGTTGACGGCCTTCATATTACTACAGTGTTCCGGTTCGCATAATGGGCGCTTCCCTACTTCATGAAAGTGGCCGGACGCGGGACGGGGGGACGCGGGAGGGACGGACAGAGCCCCGAGCATAAGATGCTTCGCATCTAAAACCGACATCTGGCGAGCCCCTGACAACCGCCCGCTCTGCTACCACTGCGGGGAAGCTGGACATACCTACCGCCGCTGCCAGTACCGCCAGATGGGCCTACGCGGCTTCGCCGTCAACGCACCGCCCCCACAGCACGGCGAGCGCCCACGCGACATCGCCGACTACTTGACCACCACTGAGCGGGCACCTCGACGTTCATCGCGTTCGCCATCGCCTGGACCCTACCGGTCCCCTAATCGACGACATCAGTACAGCAGGCTCAACCGGGGCCGTCCCTTGAGCCCATATCCGGAAAACTAAGTGCGGCAACCCATGGAGGTGCGGTTGCTGTACGACGAACTACCGAAGACCCTCCGCCGACGCCGACGACGATGCCGCGACGATACCTGAATAACAAAGCAAGATAGAGCCCTGAAGTCGAAACTTCGCGGCCGGAAGAAGACCTGACGACGCCACGTGGAAGCAGCGGAGCAAACCGCCGCAGCCGTGATCCGACGCCGCGACCCAACCGCAACGCACGACGACGAACCAGCGACCTCGACGTAATATTCGACGGCCACAACGTCACCGCTCTCGTCGACACAGGAGCCGACTATTCCGTAGTCAGTGGGTCTTTTGCGACGAAGTTGAAGAATGTGAAGACTGCTTGGCAAGGCCCTGAAATCCGGACCGCTGGGGGTCATCTAAAAAACTTGAAGGACACTGTGTATGTACATTCCAAAGTGTGTTCGGCGAAAGCGTGTGGCCATTCCACTGACGGAAAGACGGACGGAAAGACCGACGGACGGACGGACATCCGGATGGATGGACGGACGCGGACATCCGGACGGACAGACGGACGGACGGACATCCGGACGGACAGACATCCAAACGGACGGACGGACGGACATCCGGACGGATGGACGGACGCGGACATCCGGACGGACGGACATCCGGACGGACGGACAGACGGACATCTGGACGGACGGACGGACATCCGGACGGACGGACATCCAAACGGACGGACATCCGGACGGAGAGACGGGCATCCAAATGGACGGACGGACATCCGGACGGACGGACAGACTGACATCCGGACGGACATCCGGACGGACGGACGGACATCCAAACGGACGGACGGACATCCGGACGGACGGACATCCGGACGGACAGACGGACATCCGGACTGACGGACGGACAGACGGCCATCCGGACGGACAGACGGACGGACACCAGACGGACAGACGGACACCGGACGGACAGACTGACATCTGGACGGACGGACGGACATCCGGACGGACGGACATCCAAACGGATGGACGGACGGACATCCGGACGGACAGACGGACATCCGGACGGACATCCAAACGGACGGACGGACATCCGGACGGACAGACGGACATCCGGACGGACGGACGGACAGACTGACATCCGGACGGACAGACGGACATCCGGACGGACGGACGGACAGACTGACATCCGGACGGACGGACATCCGGACGGACGGACAGACGGACATCCGGACGGACGGACGGACATGCGAATGCATTTCGAATGCGCGCGCAAATGCGAATGCATTTCGCGCGCGCTTCGCTCCATTTATATATGGTGGTTGTGGTTCGAAGAAGGAAAAGGCGCCTAATTTCTGCAGCCTGGTCGGGAACACGGCGAAGCGCCTGTTTTTTTTTTTGTTTTTTTTTCTATTTTTTTCTTCTTTTTTTATTTCTTTTAATTTTTTCTTAATTTTCTCTTGTTCTTTTTTTTCTTATTTCTTTTTTAAATTTTTTTTTCATATATAGCTCGGCCGAGCTCCCGCGATGCGAGCGCCCTCACGCACCAGAGCGCGCTCCTTCTCTCCACTCACTATAACACCTGCCGAGGCCACCGCGGACAACGCCAACGCCGGATGCCTGACATAGCCCTGACTAAGAAATGCATTCGCATTTAAAACTGGGGATGCGTAAAGCACGCAGCGATGGAGCGGTGTTTCCTACTGGAACATGCCAATCGCTGCTAATGTGCAATGAGAGACAGAAGACTCCGACTGGACACAGAGACTCGCAGTACGCTTTTAGTTAACGCGCACGCTGCGAATTTTTATTGTTCAACAACGCACAGGAGAAATCTCCCACCGGCACCACCTTGGATGTCAAGATCCATTGCCATATATACGGGGTGGCCAGTGAACGGTTGTGCAGCGCGAGCAGTCTGTTTTTTCAACCAAGAAACTCGCCAGTAGACGCTGCCTGTGTCGGCGTCACGAGGCAAGAGAGGGAGAGCGTAGGAGAGGAGAGAGAGGGGGGGGGCGCGCATGCGCAGTGGGAGTGTGGACGCTGCGGGCAGAGATGCCTAGAGAAGAGAGGGGGGGGAGCGTATGAGAGGAGAGAGAGGTGGGCACGCGTATGCGCAGTGGGAGTGTGGACGGCGCAGGAAGGGATGCCTAGAGGAGAGAGGGGGGAGCGTAGCAGGGGAGAGAGGAGGGGGGCGCATGCCCAGTGAGGGTGTGGTTGCCGCGGGGAGGGATGCCTAGAGGAGAGAGGGAAAGAGGAGGTTTTTTATTTTTATTTTTTTTAAAGGGTTTGCGCATGCGCAGTAAGGGTGGTCACGCCGCACACCACCACCACCGGATTAAGCTTCGCCATAAGATGCTTCACATCTAATACCTGCCGGCGCGCACACCTCCTCAACCTATTCTCCTCCTCCTCCGCGGACAACGCCGCACAACGCCAACGCCGCACAACGCCGGATGCCTGACATAGCCCTACTATGAAATGCATTCGCATTTAAAATCCCCATAGTTGAAGGAAAACCCGCGTTGGTCCAGGACTCCAAGCCAGGATCGACGACTTTCCAGGGCGGTTGCTCTACCATGAAAGCTAATTAGGCTGCTAGCAGATCACAGCACGAGGACAGTTCCATTCACAGCTTGAAGCTCAGGGGCACTTAATTGTGCTGTTTCCTAATATTTGAAATGACTAACATGCATACATTTGTTAAAACCTCACCGTAGATTTCTTTGACATATTAGACCACCTGCACGCGGCCTCTGTTGGAGAAGGGTCATTCATTCCATATTTTATGGCTGCTTCGACGCTAAATAACAGGGCAGCTACGTGTGAGCAGCATTCTCCAAGTCCGAAAAAAAGGTAGGCAGGCACACATTTTATGCGTTAGCAAGCACTCATGAATAAACAAGTGCTTAACCACGGTGACTTGCACCACAAACTCGGTACTGGACATTGAGCCCACCACATATGAAGTGTGCATTAGCTAGCTTGTTCAGAATTAAAAACTAGAATTAAGTTAATTTCACTCATTCTCGCGACAACAAAGTGTTTGCATAGTTTTAACCTAACTAAAAACTAATAATTATTACTGGAGTATTATATACCGAAACGGCGATACAATAATGTTGGGATTTATGAGCCAAAATCGCGAGATGGTTATGAGGCACTCAGTAGACGGGCACTTCAGATTAATTTGTTCATCCTTCGATCTTAGATAACGCGCCTCTAAACATCAGGATGTTTTTTGTTCATATTGCTGTCACCGAAAGGCACCCGCCGTGGGCTGTAATGAAACCCGCATCTTGTTTTAGAATTAAGTGCAAAGCCGCCAAGCTTCCGCGGTAATGTGAATGGGGTAATGTGAATCGCGCTTTCGAGTAGACAGCAAACTGTACTTACCCAGCTATGCAAGTGCAGTGAGCGCTGACAACAGTGCCGTCGTCTTTGACGATGCACCACGGCCGGTATATTCTCGAGAGCTGCTGGCTAGCCTCCACAGATGCAGTTAACAGGACGACGCCGACTCCGCGCTTGCCTGCCTTGAACGACCTCACACGTTGGACTTTCCCACTCAGGAACGAATTGTAAGCGTCGCTCAGTTTGTGGTTCTTGAATTGATCCTTGGTTCTGGAATTGTTCATGCGACGCACACGGCGATCGCACCAATTCACTAGCAAAGTCGCCAACTTTCACTTATTGAATATGCATTGTGGCTGTCCTCTTCTTTTTCTGTGTGACGTGTAATCTGGCGTTGAGTGCGGCATCCCAATATGTAGTGTCCATTTAAATTGATATCCTTAACTAGTACTGGCGCAAGACCAAATGCACAGATGTCGAAACAATACTTACTGAAGTAACCTCGTGTATGAGCACAAAAATTTACTTCGTTTTGTGCACACAATCTACAGCTGCACACGCTATACTCCGAAACACAACTTCCCATTGAAATTAAAGGAGAGCTAGTGCCTCCAACTCATTACTCTCCAGCGCACCCATGCAGGGGGGGAAAGAGCGTCAGCGTTAATACATCTGGAAACTTAAACTTTATGTTCATTTTACGCAAAATCACCTGATGAAATGTCGACGTAACCTTAAGAAGCAACCACTATCCATTTAGTGTGCGGGCAGTCTCTCCGAAGGTCATTCGGACTTCGGGCCAGGTGATTATAACAGACCAGTCAAAATATGAACTCTTCCAAACAACTCTCGCTACCCTTAACAACGTTAAGTAATCAGCAAGAACTGGCGTAATTCGCATTGGCTTTGTCTCGAAACGCATAGCACATCTTCATCATGGGGGAGAATAGACGTAGGCTAACAGCGTTATAAGCGCCTACGACAAAATACAAGTGAAGTTTTGGAACGTGCACGAATATACAAGCTCGTGGTGAAAAGCTGGTTAACGCTCTGTAAGTAGTCGAGGGATACGTCAGACACGGCAAATACGTGGGTTACCTTTCGGAGCTTGTTCTATGTTGGCAGCCTAACACAAAGCTGACCTGGATGATACGGAGTGCGCGTGGTGATTTTACCGACAAGGAGAAGGAGGTACTAAACATTATTCGACACGTATAAGGAGGTAGTAAACATTGTTTATGGGTGGCTGCAGGCCACTTATAAACCTTCGTACACGTAAGCACGGCGAATGTAGAGCTAGAAGAGCCGATCACACGGGTAGGAAATTTCGCTGCGCCAAAAAATGCGAAGCGCAGCACAACAAAAGGGTTCGATTACGTTGCTGATGTCATACGATGACAACTTGTTCATGATATTCTGGATCTACTGGTTTAATATTTTATAAACAGATCTGAGAAATTGGAAACCTACCACCAGACTTGGATGCAACATCATGCATGCTGAAATTCAAACGCTCCAAAGCCCTTATCTTGCACAACCTTTGTCCAATTTCCCTTACACTGAGCCTGGCCTATTTCTGAAAATGAATGAAATCGAACTGGTGAACTACCTCGAAGATCAAAAATCTTTTCCGTCCATTGTCTGGAACCCTCCTACTAAAAAATATCTAAGCACCGGAGATGATCCAACGAAGACCAATTAGATATACTTTTTCTAAATATCGTCAAACTGACTATCCGACTCAACTATTGAATCATTCAGGAACATAAGCGTAAGAATTACGACGGAGAATTGACCAAAAAGAATTTGTTTTCCATTTGAAACATTGCGATTGATCACTTAATCCTGAACCCTAAGTAACACCACCGACATCACGAACTGCGAGGCATGAACATGATTGATCAGTAACACTGTATAGCACCAAAACTTGTCTTTCTAAGTTCTCGTTTTCCCCGCAAACCATTATCAATTGCAATTCGTTGCCTGTGCTATCACTGCGAAGCATCGGAACAATCAAAAACCTTCAGAATTGATGTTACGATGTTTTATTCTATTTTTTGTGCATTTCACTTCGTGTTTTTCGTACAATTTTTTTTAACATGGCAGCATTTCCATTGGTTGTGGAAATTACGCAACAAATCTATTTTTTCTTTTGTCTTTCGATGTAAATATATCTGTATGTAAATATATCTATTTATTGCCTTTTTCAGTACACTTTTGCCCGTCCTGCTAGGACCCAAATTGGGCCTGCAGTATCTTGCAAATAACTAATTAGAATAAACGTATGGCTTACGCGACAATCCGTTAACGCATTACGTTTCCCTCTGCCTGTACGAAGAGGTGCCACGCGACATTGCCTCGACTGCGGAATGCATGGTTGCTTTCTATCTTAAAAGCGCAGTCGATATTGTGGCGTACCAACTCATACAGAAGGAAGTCAACATCATCAATTGTGGCGAAAGTGCATAGGCATTATCTGGTTTGTTTTTCACTAATCGGATGGATACGATAGGCATAGGAGATACCAGGCCGTCTGCTTTCAGCATGCCTATCAGATGAACGATTCAATAAGTCATTCAACACCCTCGGAAAATTGGTATGGCTCGCCTTGATCGACAGCTCTAGGCCATGCCAGACTAAGGCTATGTAATGTACGCCGATGGCATAGCCTTATGGATAACTCAAGGCTCTCCCGCACGCAAACAAACTTTATAAGAAGCATCTCAGACAGTGAAATATCCTTGCACGGTGCCATGTTCAGGAATATAGGACATCCATTAGAAGCGCTATCTTTCGCCGACTAATGATATTCGGCTGTGTCAGTGAAACGACCATAGGCGTGCGCACAAGTGCGTCAGCTCCTTTTGTTTCCTTAAAGATGGTGCCAATCATTCCCCATGCCTTTACTCAGTAGGATCTGTCACGTAGTTGTTTTTTTTTTTAGTGCAGAGTTCACGCTTGTCACGCTTGTTTTTAACGATAGCGGCAGACGAAGACCTCTGCTATTGCATTCCAATCGCAGTTTACTTCCTATCACAGACTTCATGCTGGGTTAACGTGAATTGTGGTTCCAATCTTGGCTCACATTTACAGCAGTCTAAGAAACATTATATTTGTATTGTTATGACTTAGCAAGCTATATTCAAGCGTTGCTTGACCGCGGAGGAATTCGCTAATGAAAATTACGCGTGATATTCACATCCTGACACCGTCAAGTGCACTTTGTCTCGCTAATACTGGCGTCTGTGCCCTTACGTGAGTGCTGACGTTATGTCTGGCCATAAGTTACCCAGTGTAGTAACCACCAGACGCCAGTGTAGTGGATGTTCCTGGTAAGCCCACGATGTGCACACAGTTACTGCACTTAACGTCGATCCACCTCGTAACCCTAGCCTCAAAGCCAAAAAAAATATGCAGCATAGGCAATTACTCGCCGGCTGCTTCGCATGAAATCTATTCCCACGAGGCGTGGGATCTGCCGAATGTTCTCATTGAGAATAAATTAACAAGGGATCGTTCTAGTGTCACCAAGAAATTCGCATAATGCTAACCAGAGGTCCCTGTTGCTGTAGCCCAGGTAAGTATCCCTACTGAAGACTGCTACAGTACACAGAAAGAAATCATCGGAGGGCAAAACCGTATGTGCCACAGAAATTGGCCAAACCCCACCACTCACAATGGGTGAGCTAATGCTCAAGGCAACGCATGGGCGCCAAACACCATTTAAAATATGTGGACAGACGTAACCAATAATGGAGAAAGATCTTCATGAACCTTCGGAACTAAACCAGTGACAAAAACAGGCCGCGCATTGAAGCTTCGCTGGTTAACGAGCAGTACTGGTTGCTCGGGAGGCTTGCTTGCTTGCTTGTTTGCTCGAGCATATACACATGGCTCGTACGCACTGCGGGGGATGGGCCATTAAACCCCCCGTAGTGGGTACATTTTCCTCCTAGTGCCATATTCATGGCCTCCATGCTTTTACTAGCTGCGTGCCATAGTTCGGAGAAATCAGCGTCATCGAGAATCAGGCGCGCTGCTCGCGCTCAGTCGGCAAACCGAACAGCGGTGGTCACGGACGCTTCCCAAAGACCGCGTCGGGTTTCTGCGTCCCGTTCTCAGCGAACCTCGCGTGCGACAACGACATGGGGACCCCAATTCCAGGTGCCTACTCACGGAGGCAGTCCTTCGCTCAACAGGGTCGCGGCGAAGTTGCAGCGTCTGCGATAGTCCCACCAGGAGCGACTCCCGTCGTTCCGGAGTACGTGCCCCCCGGCAAAGGTCTACGAGGACGATGAGGACGAGGTCGAGGACATCATGAGGCCTCAGAGACAAGTTGTGCGGGTAAGCATGCCTTTCACCCCTTCAACTTCTTGGCGTTGCCTGCGCTGACAAGAAAAATTCTACGCTCACCGAGTTAGTGCTACAAATTCTGCCAGAAGGTATGAAGTCTTACGTGAAGATAGCTTGTATACAATGTTTGCTTAAATGAGTGTAATAAAATAGTTGCGAGCTAGCGCTGTGTCTTTGCACCTTTGCGTTCATTCCGTAATTTCGCGCTGTTTCTTCCTTTCCATAAGCAACAGATAAAGCAATTTACATTAGTGTTTCAAACAGCGCAAGACAGAACAATTGCGTGGTAAATGTTTTTCCTTCCCAAAGTGGAACAGTTAGATGAAATTATTAACGTTAGTGCTTCAAACTGTGCAAGACAATAATTACCTGGTAAAAGTTCTACACATAATAGATACTGCCCGGTGCGTGATATGTGTACTTATTGTGTCTTTAGTTCTGTTCGCTATGTTTTAAATGTCACTGGAATGGATCCGTCGCCAGGCCATTTCCTTTGCCGTCACTTGCCATCTGTGCAAATAAAAACTAAGAAGTACGACGAGATGACAACTTAATGATAGTACACGGTAGCTGTGTGCGTCCACAGATATGCGCGTGAACTTTACTCATTTGATAACTATTTGCACATCCATCTTTTTTGAAAGATTCAGCCATGCATCTATTGATGTGGCACGACTGGGCTCGAGGGAACGCTTTCCATCAATAACTATAAGGAGCATGACCTCCTCACATTCCATCGCTGAGAATGACTTTGTATGCAGCATCTGTGTAGTTGACAACTCTCCGCTGAAGACGTACTTCTAAGAAGCATACCGCAAATGCAGCTTCCCTGTGTCGTCAATCACGTCATTCTCTATACGACCACAGTCATGCAGTGTTCGTGCTCAAATAAACTATCCTCGAACTCGACATTCAGCTATCAACTACACAGGTTAAATAGCCTGGGTTTCCCTCACACAGTCATGCGCGCGATAGCCCAGAAGTTATTCAAGTGCATGAAATGAGATTGGGGTGCACAGGAAACAGAAAATGGAAAAGCGCACAGATCGAAACCCGCTGCTATTCCTTACGTACTATGATTTCGCAGGCCTTAAAAATATTAGCCAATTCAAAAGCGAGTTTTGCTGAGCTCCAACTAAACTCCACGTATATAGTAAAATATACAGACAGATAGCAACCAAATCTGTGTGCCTAGCAAAAGAAGGTGTTATGTTAGACACAGTTACTCTTTTTTTAATGTGCAACCTGCGTTGTGTACCTGTTACCGCTATCTTGTGGCCATGTATTCGTGGGTTAAATTGGCCGATGCTTAAACATTCGTTTGCATGAGCTCAGCGGGGTGGTAGCGTATGAGGAAGGTGTACAATAGGCGCAGCACCGCACTACGTGCGGCTACTCATTCTTTTTCGTTGATGGAACCATCTTATTTATACGTCGCGACAAAACCACTCGTAAATTAATTGAAATTTTCCACATTAGGAGATGAGGGGATCGTTGTGTAGCCACCCGTCTCTTGCCTTAACACAGAAGGATTACTCCTACGTGACCAACGCTCTATGCTTTCTTGGCTCCGCCTATCCCCTCTCCCCCGACATTATTTTTTAAATGCGAAGCATTTCTTAGCGAACTTCGGCGACTTTGAGCGTATCTATCTATCTAGCTATCTATAAATCTAGCCGCCTACGACTTTGTGCTGTCCTGGCCGTATCGTTAATGGGATTTATACCAAATTTGGTGTGGCATAACATGACTGCATGACGAACATAAATGGCTGGTCATATCATGAAAATCATGACTAACTTGTCATGAAAAGTATGATTTACATGCCACGCTCATGGCGCGTTTGCGGCCGTTTCGTTAGCTTGATATACACCAAATTTGGGATTGAGTGACGTGACTGTATGACGAACATAAATGACAGGTGGTAATATGCAAATAATGACGTGCATGTCATCAACAACATGATTTGATTTACATGCCACGCTCAAGGCGCGCTCGCGGCCGTTTCGCTAGTTTGAGATACACCAAATTTGGTATTGAGTGACATGACTGTATGACGAACATAAATGACAATTGGCAATATGGAAATCATGACATGTCATGAGCAACATGACTTGCATGCCACGCTCATAGAGTGCTCGCGGCCGTTTCTTTAGCTTGAGATACACCAAAATTGGTATTGAGTGACATGACTATATGACGAACATAAATAACAAGTGGCGATACGGAAATCATGACATGTCATGACTCATGAGCGACATGACTTGCATTCCACGCTCATGGCGCGCTCGCGGCCGTTTCATTAGCTTGATATACACCAAATTAGGGATTCAATGACGTGGCTGTATGACGAACATAAATGACAAGTAGTAATATGGAAATAATGACATGTCATGGGCGACATGACTTGCATGCCACGCTCATGGCGTGCTCGCGGCTGTTTCGTTTGCTTGAGATACACCAAATTTGGTATTGAGTGACATGACTGTATGAGGAACATAAATGACAAGTGGCAATATGGAAATCATGACATGTCATGAGCGACATGACTTGCATGCCACGCTCATGGCGTGCTTGCGGCCGTTTCGTTAGCTTGAGATACACCAAATTTGGTATTGAGTGACATGACTGTATGAGGAACATAAATGACAAGTGGCAATATGGAAATCATGACATGTCATGAGCGACATGAATTGCATTGCACGCTCATGGCGCGCTCGCGGCGGTTTCGTTAGCTTGATATACACCAAACTTGGGATTGAGTGACGTGACTGTATGACGAACATAAATGACCAGTGGTAATATGGAAATCATTACTTGTCATGTGCGACATGACTTGCATGCCACGCTCATGGCGCGCTCGCGGCCGTTTCGTTAGCTTGATATACAGTAAACTTGGTATTGAGTGACGTGACTGTATGACGAACATAAATGAAAGTGGTAATATGGAAATCATGTCATGTCATGTGCGACATGATTTGCATGCCACGCTCAAGGCGTGCTCACGGCCGTTTCGTTAGCTTGAGATACACCAAATTTGGTACTGAGTGACATGAATGTATCACGAACATAAATGACAGGTCCTAACATGTAAAACATTACGTGCAAATTATGTAAAGCGTGATTTGCTCCTTCCTGGCGGCTTCGCATTACATCGATTCCCACAGTGCGTGGGATCTGCCGGCTTTTTTAAGCATGTGCATTCAGAACAATTTGTATGTGCAAAGTCATTGTTTTTCAGGCGATATGAATCTTACCACGCGCTTAATGCGTCAGCTACTAATGCGTTGCTTCTTCAAAAAACTTCCAGTGGCGAGTGTGCGCCTGTGTTGTCGTTTTCTTTCTTCCTTTGACCCTGTATTAGTGCGCCCCATTTTTAGCACTATGATGGCCGTAGTCATTTCATTCAAGATAAAAGTAAAGCCAACAATGAAACTATTCCCCGTTCAAAAAATTATCCGACATTTACGGCAGGCCTTAATAACAAATCACGATTTTAGACGTTTGCAGTTCCCGATGTGTGAACATCAGGGTCTTCTCGGCGACTGCGCTTGGCATCTGCTTCGGAGTCGGGCATCTGTTGATTCTTGCGTCCGCGGCTGTGAGGCTGTGCTAGGCCAGTTCATTGAGCAGCGGTGACATACATGGGCGTCGGCAGGATTTTGTTTAGAGGGGTGCACACCCCTATCGCATCGCGCTGAGGGAGGGAGAAGCGCTAGTGTGGCGTGGGTGGGGTGCAAGTGTTGGTGTGACTAGAGGGGGGCAAGTGCCCCCTTTTGCACTCCCCTAGACGAAGCCCATGGTGGTATACGAAAGACCTCTCACATTTTTACACACGTCGCTCATTTTTACAGAGGCAAGAACGCGTGTACACCGCGCTCCACTTTTGAAGGGAACATCACAGCGTGTGGTATCCGCAAGGCGCCATAGGCGGCCGGCGGATGGAACGATTTTCGCGCAAGCGCAGTGCTTACTGTGAGTGATGCCCTTTTGTTTTCCAATACCGTCTGCTGCCGCACTTCAAAACGTCGCGAAACAATCCGATGACGCGCCGAAAGAGCACCGCGTAAGATGCCCACTGCGCCTCCGCGAAACTCGATGCTGCCGCCTGCCGGCGAGGGCGCCGAGTGGCCCTTAACAGTCGACCCTTAACAGTGTACACCTGACTCGTGCTTTTTCTAGAGGCGGCGGTGGCGGCGACCTCTCGTTGCAGTCTCTTCTCTGGCATCGTTTAAATCATCCACTGTGATGTGTTTCTTCGGTCGCTACTATCTTTCTCCCGGTTTGGCTGAGCCTTCCTCCGCGCTTTCCTTCTGTCGCTTGCTTCCCCATCATTGTTATCCAACCCGAGCTGCCCTCTTTGTTCATATTGTCACGTGGTCGTGACGTCGACGAAGGCAACTGTCAGCGGGTCAAAGAAGAAACTGTTTATTTGGCCGAACTTGTGGCCGTGAAACGTAAAATCAGATTGCAGCTATGCACACTGAGCTTCTTCGATTTACCAAGTCCCGGACCAGTCGCCGGCGGCCCGCGGACGCCTCGGCTCATAGGTAGCTACGTCATTTGCCGCCGTCATCACGTGATCCAAAAGTCCCGAGTTGGTCCCGAGCGGCCGCGGGCCGCCTGCGCGCTTGATGCTCGCTGCGTGGGAGCCCGCGTCCGCTACGGCGTCTGCTACGCCGTCTGCTCCGTCCATGGCTGCGACACCAGGCACAACGCCGACGTAATTCCAACCTCAACAGTGGTTAGACAGTGAATTATACGTACTTCCGTTGTGACACCACTTACTATAAGTGAACTACTCGAGCGAGCGCTCATCGAAGACGTGCGTGGGCGTTCCACCGCTGTTTCTGCTGGCGAGCACCACGCGTGTTGGCCCGACTTTCGGGAATACGATCATGTTCGACGCGGCTCAGAACGCCGACGACAAGAACTGAGCGCGAAAACAATGCGAAATCCCGAAACACGCGAGAAGCGGACAGAAAAACATAGAGAGAGCAAGAGCGCGTCGAAAATTTCCCGTGTCTAACTTAAGATGGCCGCACGCGTGAGGCACAGCCATGCGCACCGCGCCGTCGTCTGCCAGCTGCCAGCAAGAAATTGTTCGGACAGTCCCGGGCCGTCCGCAGGCCGCCAGGCACGCGAAAAACGAACATACATCCGAGCGGTCCCGGACCAGTGGGCGGAGCTTCCGGTTGGTCCCCGAGAAAAACGAATGCGGCGCCGGCGTCCGGGGCCGTCCGGAGCCGTCCGGGACGTGTAAATCGAAGAAGCTCACTGGCTCAGATAGCGGCGAACGGAGCGTCGGCCGGCGATCAACTAACGAGCAGTGAAGTGCGTCGGCATTTATACGTGTGGCATCGACTATTCCAGCCTTATCACTGGCTGTCGCGCAAGCTCTGGAATAAGCTCGAGTGTTCGCGTCTTGCGTGCAATCTTAACAAAACGATCTACAATAATCGGGAAGCTTCTGGAACAAAGAGGTGCGGTTTGCGCTGAGCATTGCTGACAGTCTTTGTGGGCGAAAACCGAATACAGCTACTGTGAAAATTAGAAACGCGCGTGGCAATGCCCCCCTCTGAAAAAGCGTCGTCCCGATGCTTAAAACAGAACACGGGGGGGGGGGGGGGAATGCATGCAACAATAAATAAATCAAGAAAGCACAATAAACAATAAGCACAAGCAAGAAAAGTCCAATGAAAAAAGTAGAGTCCTCAGGTTCATTAACGCGCGAAAAACGGCTTGAGGCGCACGACATGGACGACTTCAGGTCGCGCACGGCGCCGTTGAGAGTTCGTAATGCCGTCGGGGACAACCTCGTAGTCGAGTGTGCCGAGACGTCTAAGTACCCTGTACGGTCCGAAGTACCGTCGCAGAAGTTTTTCACTTAGTCCGCGTCGGCGTATCGGCGTCCACACCCAAACACGATCGCCGGGCTGGTATTCCACGAAGCGTCGTCGAAAATTGTAGCGGCGGCTATCGGTCGTCTGTTGATTCTTGATGCGGAGGCGGGCTAGTTGTCGGGCTTCTTCGGCGCGCTGTAGGTAGGCGGTGACGTCGATGTTTGCTTCGTCGGTGACGTTTGGCAACATGGCGTCGAGCGTCGTTGCCGGGCTCCGTCCGTATACCAACTTGTTGGTATACGTGTTGTACGCGAAGGTCACGTACGGGAGGATGGCGTCCCACGTCTTGTGTTCGACATCGACGTACATGGCCAGCATGTCGGCAATGGTCTTATTAAGACGCTCGGTCAGGCCGTTGGTCTGTGGGTGGTACGCGGTGGTCCGGCGGTGGCTTGTGTGGCTGTATCCCAAGATCGCCTGAGTTAGGTCAGCCGTAAACGCCGTACCTCTGTCGGTGATGAAAACCTCTGGGGCGCCGTGTCGGAGGACGATGTTCTCAACGAAGAACTTGGCTACCTCGGCGGCACTGCCTTTAGGCATGGCCTTTGTTTCGGCGTAGCGGGTGAGGTAGTCGGTAGCTACGACGATCCATTTATTTCCGCAAGTCGACGTTGGGAACGGCCCCAGGAGGTCCATCCCGATCTGCTGGAACGGTCGCCGAGGAGGCTCGATCGGCTGAAGGAAGCCTGCTGGTCTTGTGGGCGGTGTCTTCCGTCGCTGACAGTCTCGGCACGTCCTTACGTAGCGGGCGACGTCGGCGGCAAGACGCGGCCAGAAGTACTTTTTCTGTACTCTGGCGAGCGTGCGGGAAAATCCGAGGTGTCCAGCCGTCGGCTCGTCGTGTAGAGCCTGCAGGACTTCTGGTCGCAAGGCTGAGGGCACTACGAGAAGGTAGTTGGCTCGAAGTGGCGAGAAATTCTTCTTTAGGAGAATGCCGTTTCGCAAGAAAAACGACGCGAGTCCTCGTTTGAATGCCTTTGGAACAATGATGGTCTTGCCTTCGAGGTAGTCCACAAGGCCACTGAGTTCCGGGTCGGCTCGCTGTCGTTCGGCGAAGTCGTCGGCACTTATGGTTCCCAAGAAGTCATCCTCCTCGTCATCCTGCGGCGGCGGGTCGACGGGGGGGCGCGAGACAAGCAGTCGGCGTCAGAGTGTTTTAGTCCGGACTTGTAAACGACGGTAACGTAGAATTCTTGAAGTCTCAGACTCCATCTGGCGAGACGACCTGAAGGGTCCTTCAGGTTAGCTAGCCAACACAAGGCGTGGTGGTCGCTCACAACTTTGGAGGGCCTGCCGTAGAGGTAGGGGGCGAAACTTTGACGTTGCCCAGATGATGGCAAGGCACTCCTTTTCTGTTGTGGAATAATTGGCTTCTGCCTTGGATAGCGACCGGCTAGCATAACTGATAACCCTTTCCACGCCGGCATATCTCTGGACAAGAACGGCGCCGAGTTCTACGCTGCTTGCGTCGGTGTGGATTTCCGTGTCGGCGTGTTCGTCGAAATGCGCAAGTATTGGAGGCGTCTGCAGGCGTCGTTTCAATTCTTGAAATACTTCGACTTGCGCCGTTTTCCACTTGAATTCCACGTCGTTTTTCGTGAGCTGAGTTAGTGGCTCGGCGATGCGTGAACATTCCTTGACGAAGCGTCTATAATAGGCGCACAAGCCGAGAAATCGGCGTACGGCCTTCTTGGCGGTGGGCGGCGGGAAGGCAGCGATGGCAGCTGTTTTCCGTGGGTCGGGGCGAACTCCAGACTTGCTGATGACGTGACCCAAGAAAAGAAGTTCCTCGTATGCGAAGCGGCACTTTTCTGGCTTCAGGGTGAGTCCGGAGGCCTTGATTGCTTGAAGTACAGCTTCAAGGCGCCGGAGATGTTCGTCGAAGTTCGAAGAAAACACAACGACGTCATCCAAGTACACAAGGCAGGTCTGCCACTTCAAGCCGGCGAGTACAGTGTCCATAACACGTTGGAACGTCGCAGGTGCCGAGCAAAGACCGAAGGGCATGACCTTGAATTCGAAGAGGCCGTCTGGTGTGATAAAGGCACTCTTCTCTCGGTCTCTCTCGTCGACTTCGATTTGCCAATACCCGGTCTTGAGGTCCATCGACGAAAAGTACATCGCGTTGTGGAGTCGATCCAGGGCGTCGTCTATGCGTGGGAGAGGATATACGTCCTTCTTCGTGATTTTGTTCAGGCGACGATAATCGACGCAGAAGCGTAGGGTTCCGTCCTTCTTCTTCACTAAGACCACGGGTGACGCCCATGGACTCTTGGACGGCTGAATGATGTCGTCGCCTAGCATTTCGTCGACCTGTTTTTAACGGCTTCACGTTCACGTGTCGAAACTCGATACGGGCTTTGGCGGATTGGGCGGGCGCTTTCTTCTGTTATAATGCGATGTTTAGCGACTGGAGTCTGTCGGATCCTTGACGACGACGAGAAGCAGTCCCTGAATTGCAGGAGCAGGGCTTCGAGCTGGCATTGCTTGTTCTTCGGAAGGCTCGGATTCACGTCCAAAACTGGTTGGGGACCTTGATTCGTCGAAGCAGGTTCCGTGGCGTCGCTGAAGGTGAAAGCGTTGCTGGCGTCTACGAATTCATTCATGAAGGCCACCGTCGTACCAATGTTGAGGTGCCTGTATTCGTGGCTGAAATTTGTAAGCATTACTTTAGCTTTGCCATCATGCAGCTCGGCGATGCCTCTTGCGACGCAAATCTGACGGTTAAGAAGCAGGTGCTGGTCGCCCTCGATGATGCCTTCCAAGTCTATCGGTTCTTCGCTGCCGACCGAAATGATGACGCTGGAGAAAGGCGGAACGGTGACGTGCTCATCTATCAAATTTAAAGCATGGGTCGCTGGCGTGATGTGGGGCGGCAGTGCGTTTTCTGAGGTTAGGGTTATTGACTCAGACCTCTGGTCGATCACGGCGCCATGTTGACTTAGGAAGTCCATCCCGAGTATCACATCCCTGGAGCAGTGTTGTAGGATTAGAAAACTGGCGGGATAAGTCCGGTTATTGATGGTGACTCTTGCTGTGCAAACACCGGCCGGCGTTATTAGATGACCGCCAGCGGTCCGGATTTCAGGGCATTGCCAAGCAGTCTTCACTTTCTTCAGCTTCGTCGCGAAAGGCCCACTGACGACGGAATAGTCGGCTGCAGTGTCGACGAGAGCGGTGACGTTGTGGCCGTCGAATATTACGTCGAGGTCGCTGGTTCGTCGTCGTGCGTTGCGGTTGGGTCGCGGCGTCGGGTCACGGCTGCGTCGATTTGTTGCGCTGCCTCGTTGTTGCGTCGTCACGTCTTCGTCGGTCCGCGACGTTTCGCCGGCAGGCCTTCGTCTGCTTCGCGTCGTGTTCTGCAGGTTTCGTCGCGTTGTCGTCGTCGGCGGCCGCGGAGAATCTTCGGCATTTCGTCGTACAGCAACCGCACCTCCATCGGTTGCTGCCCTTAGTTTCCCGGATACGGGCTAGGCGACCGGCCACGGTTTGGGCCAGTGTACTGCCCGCGGTGCGGTGACATGTAGCGGCCGGGCGACGGCGAGCGGGAAGGTCGTCGGGGTGTCCACTGTGTTCCGGTGAGGTAGTCGTCGATGTCGCGAGGCCGTTCGCCTGGCTGCGGACGCGGCGCGTTGACGGCGAATCCGCGCAGCCCCATCTGTCAGTACTGGCAGCGGCGGTACGTGTGGCCGGACTCCCCGCAGTGGTAGCAGAGCGGGCGGTTGTCAGGGGCGCGCCAAACGTCGGTCTTCCTCGGAGCGTAGTGCTGGCCGGCGGGTGGACGGTATGGCGTCGGTGGTGGTGGCGGCGCTGTCTGGCGGCGGAAATGCGGCGGTGCGACCTCTTGACGTGGGCGTGGAGCGGGAGCTTAGCGTCGGGCTGCAGCTGCGTAGCTCATGGCTTGCGGCTAGGGCCGTGGCGGTTCAGAGGTGCCCATCGACTGCTGGATTTCCTCTCGAACGATCGCTGCAATGGAGTCCACTTGCGGCTGCGGTGAGGGTAACACCTGTGCTCACACTCACCTGTGCAAGTTGTTTCCTGGGTTAAGGCGGGCTACGGGAAAACAACGAATGGAATTTAAGAGTCCTGCACTAGGAAAACCTGCAGCATTAGACTTGGTTGTTAGAGCTTCATTTAAGTAGCATTTTGCGCGATCATATTAACTTGAACAGTGTGCTTGATCGGGCTGGCTGGCGCATGGTAGAGGAAGAATAAAACAGAGCTAAAAGGACCCCTGAACAACCTCTCAAAATACGACGAGCGAGTGCGTTGTTCTCTGCCGGCGTCTCCCGTCTTTGCGCCACAATTCGTGACGCCAGAAGTATGTTCACGTGACGTCAGGATGACATAAATACTTGATTGGTCGATATACAATGTATATCTGTTGCGCATTGTTGCCTAGCCTGTTTCACCATGCAGTCGCATGCCCGTTCTGTCTTCTCTCGCATGATTATCGTGCGCAATAAAACGATTTCACTTCGTTTTCAGCGTTTGCGACTGGTCAAGCACAGATAGCAGCGCGTTGTCGAAAAGCGCTAAATCCTGACTGGCTCACGATTAGCGCTGACATTCCACGTGTTTTCTTAAGAAATAATTGGCAAGGAGGAAATAGCACTTGTAGGAACGGCAGTAAAGGCGAGAAAGAAACTACTGTCTCGCCTTTGAACTCGGTGTGGTTAAGCGGCCCTTTAAGTCGGGACGAAATGAAGATGCCGACGAGATGAACACACGCACGGCGCTGACTTTGTCAGCGCCGTTTCTGTGTCTTCATCTCCTCCTGTCTTAGGCTCCCTTTTATTCTTCTTCTACTGTGTCATGAAACGATGCATACTTAGTGAAAGCACTTCATAGCCTCCTGTGTTTCCGCATGTACGACTCTGTTTACATATACACATTGACGCTCTTTCGAGATCATTATAATAACCTCAGAGACTTCTCGGATGCGCAACTCTGCAAAAGAGAGTAACGTATACCCTTAAAGGGAGTTCTACGTGGAGAAAGTCAGGACTGAGCAGAAATAGTAACAGGTACTCTTTTTTTCTAAGAGCGCACACTAAAAATGGGTAAGACATGGATATTGATGTAGACGAGATGCTAGAGGCCCGTGTCCTGTGCGATGTCGGTGCGCGTTAAAGAACGTCAGATGGCCAAAATTTGCGGAACCCTCCACAACGGCGTCCCTCATAATCATATCGTGGTTTGGGGGTGTAAAACTTCGCTAATGATGTGCGGTGTCCCGACGAGGTGGCTCATATCTTTACGGTTCTAAATGGACAACTGCACTTGTTGGTTGCAGCCAAGACAGAAGCATTCGGTGTAAGCGTATTCGCTGCTGCCTCATTTTTTGATATCACAGCGGTCTGTAACCATAAGTGCCATTGTTACTGTGGTTCGCAAATTTGTGCCAATGACGTCGGGTAGTAAAATGCTGTTGCTTTTCGCCGATATATCTGACTCTCGGTCGTGCTCGCCAAAGCCAAAAACATTTATTTTCAATAGCGAAACTCTTCTTGGCCGACACTTTCATGTCCGGGGACGGTCGCACATCGTAGATCGTAGTGGGATTTACCGACAGAAAGTGGGTGAATGCCACTACTGATGTGTGCCACTCCTCACAGCATTCTCACTACTCACTACTCCCACAACTCACCACTACGTCTAGTACTGCTCCCGCCACTCTTCCCACTTATTCAACCCACTTCATTCCATTTCACTCAACCCACTGCACGCCACCAGCATGCATCGCTGTTTTCATTGTACGCCAAGCGGAGCTGGCTGAATTTTTTAGTACAAGACTAACTTTTCAAAATTCCACGCATCTCCAAAGTGAATGATGACGACTGGGCGAAGCTAGATAGAAGTGCGTGCTCCATAATGTCTACGTTGAAGTCACCGACTAGCATAAAGGGTTTGCGCTTGTGCGTGTTCTGTATTGTTTTGTCACAATTATGATTGATATTAGTGTATTGTTGAACCTTCTTTTGTGTCTCACATCCACGCATCTCCCCGTGACGGACACGGACGTGGACGGACAAGCCTCGACCCTAAGGTGCTTCGCCCCTAAATCAAGGGCTAGCAGACGTAAAACTTGTTTTAGGTATCTGGTAGTGGCACTCACACGTCCAGGTGTGTTCCTTGAGTTAACTTTGTGTTTCTTCGCGCTGCCGGGGTGGGTCCCAGAGGCCACGCAAAAATAAGCGCGTAGTTGAGATCGGCTCCACCAGCTGCCGCAACCATCCTAGCTGCTCTTTAAGCCGCTCACAAGAAAAGCGTCTACTCTTTCAGTGAACTCATTCAATTAGTGTTCAATATTTATCCGGACACTTAGTCGGCTCTAGTCTTAAGTTATCCTCAGACATCGTATGTATTCCGAAGATCTCTACAGCAATAATAAACACCGAAGCATTTTGATTTTTAAGCACATTTGCTCAATATTGAAAATACCGGAAGTGCGTGCTCGACCGGAAGTGCTCGTAAGAGAAACAAGAGGGTCACTCGTTGGTTGTGCCACTAAAGAATGGAGCGGTCACGTTATGACACTCATAGCTCGAGGGCTATGAGTGCGCAACACTCATAGCTCTGTCAGCTATGAGTAACTCTCATAGCCCATAGCTGTGAGTGTCATTACACTCAAATAGCTCCAGGGCTGACCGTGGCGCACAGCAACACAAGCGTACAAAACATCGGTAACTTGGCGGAAATTCACGTTGGAGTATATCACGCACACGTGAACTAACTGCACGACGCGTGCGACTACCGCTGACTCAGAGCACTTCCCGAAACGTGAATATTCGATTTATACAGTTAGTAAATGAAAGCCATTTGTGTGCTCGGAGGAACCATGGGATATTTGGGTACTTCTACTAAGTGACACGACACGAGTGTTGTCTCCAATGAATCCATGTGAAGCGCAAATTTAGTAGTATGTCATGATAATGTTGGCTTCATGCTGCGCCAAATGCGGCCGTTTACCGGAGAGCATTACAATATCGACGCCGTTGGCATTCCCGCGAATGCTTGCGTAGTGTGTATAATTGTCCTGAATCTATAATCACACTGTTTGTCTAATAGTTTTGTAAAGTTACCTCGTTAAAATACGTGGCGCATTAGTGAGAAATAACCACTGCTGTAACAACAAGGAATGCGTGCTTATTTCCTTTCTTCTGTAGCCGGTTGTTGGGGCTGGTGCCGCCGCCTCCAGCGGACCCAGTGCGCTCTGCATAATATGCACGATGGTGATCAGCATGATTGTGGCCTCGGTGCTGACCTTCTTCATTATCGACAAGAACAGGACGGTCGTGGAGGCCACTACTACCACGACAACTACGACAACGAGGCATCCCTTGCCTTTCCCCCAGAACGACTCGGGTGCTCTCGATGACGCCGAACACCACGTCACAAGCGCTGACGAAGAGCCTACGGTCACGGAAGATACGTGACTGCCAGTCGCCTTCAATGCAGCATTGGCGATGTACATTATCTCGTTTTTTTGTGTGTCTGGTTATCGTCAAATGAATTAATGTGACGTCAATTAAAATTTTGCATTGATTGAAATACCTCCAGAAGTCTTTTTATTGTGCAGTTGTTAAGGAACATTTTGAAATCGTTTGTGGCAGTACAATATCGGCGTGTGCGTGCGTTCGTTCAGTGGAATCTAGCGGGGTACTGAACGCCCCAGAAGAAGCTAGTACGCCAGTTTACTGGGTCGTTTTTAATGAAACAAGTCGTCGAAGCTAGTCAGAAACAAGCTGTACTTTAAATTTTGTTTACAATCATGGTGCCAGAAACACCAACCACAGTGCCTGTAAGTAGTTCAGAATGCTTACGAATCAAAAGTTCCGTAAATTTGGCTACAAGGCCTGACTTTGCAAAAGCATCCAATGCAAGTGAAA